>PVKE010048202.1:0-11643 GCA_004027555.1 Craseonycteris thonglongyai | reverse complement strand
GGCGCTGGAACTGGCGACCCTGGTAGCGCTGGAACTGGCGGCGCTGGTGGCGCTGGAACTGGCGCTGGAGCTGGTGGCGCTGGAGCTGGCGGCGCTGGAACTGGCGACCCTGGTGGCACTGGAGCTGGTGGCGCTGGAGCTGGCGGCGCTGGAACTGGCGACCCTGGTGGCACTGGAGCTGGCGGCGCTGGCGCTGTTCGTTGAGCAAGTCCAGGAATCCTCAGCATGGCTGGAGCTGCTTGGAGCTGAGCTGCCACCACGCAAAACCTTACACCCGTGGTGCTCTGCGCACTGGCCGCCGCCGCACGTCTGGCTGCCCAGCTCCCCGGGGCCGCTGCCCACCTCTGGGTACAGGTCCCGCGTGCTCAGGGCAGGGCCTGGCACCATACTGAAGGTCAGATGTTTTCTGAACGAGATGATGCTGGGCCAAAATTCAGGCAAGAAGTTGATCCTGGAAATGAGTGTTTTGGAGCCTTTGTTTGTAGAGCCGTAGTCTGAAAACATGCAATTTCCTGCAGCTGCCCAAGCAGAGAGGGAGCAGGCAGAGATCAGAGGAGGGCTGGGGGAGAACCTCATGGGGGAAGCGTGGAAGGAGAGGAGAGGGGAGTCGGAGGTGAACACACGCCAGAGAGATCGCATCAAACGGTGCGTCTTCTACTCCCAGGCTCAGAGCCAATCCATCGGCGTTCAGAGAAGCAGAGCTCGGGATCCTGGAAAACTCCCAGCCGGGAAAAGCGGTGCAGAGGAAGCAGCGCAGGGGAACCCCGCCCCACCCCCAGCCCGTGAGCCCTGGAACAGCCTCCAGCCCGCAGATCCCGGGAAGCTGTCCCCACGATGGTGCCACCACATCCCGCTGGGGCCCGTCCAGGTGTCGCCGAGGACTCGCTCTGTCCCCCCAGAGAACCCACTTGGTCTGAGCGCCAAGGGGAAGCCGCCCATCAGCAGCCACCAGCCCTGGACGAAGGAGTTTGCTCAGGATCTCATCGCCGCCCTGCTGGGCAACCCCGCTATTGCCATCGAGGTGCAAGAGACCCCGTGAAGTCCCCAGGCAGCAGGGCTGCTGCTCATTCATGGTCACAGATGCGTTCGCTGTTCTGCACGAGGGAGGGAATGTCTGGGGGGCTCGGCTGGGGGAGGGGAGGGCGTCTAAACATTCACTTCCAAAGACGCCCTGGACCTTCACGCCTCACACAATTCCTTGTCCTGGGCCCCCGTGCAAGCGCTTACTCAATGTTTGGATGAGTGAATTCATGAATCACAGGACAGTGCCCCACAAACAACGGTGACTGTGGGCACAACACAAAGATTTAAAACTCCCAGGTCAAAAGCGCTCTATCTACTGCATCTAAGTCACCATTCACTCCGAGCTGAGAACTCACAGTCACTGCTGACATCCGCCCGCTTCCTCGTTCAGTCCCACGCTGAGCCGTTTGATTTTCCTTCAACACCCCCTCTCCAGACCTGCCCACACCCCTGCATCTCCGCCGTCACGCCGCCTCTCAGGGTTCAGCATCTTGAGCCGGGAAGCTAATGACAATAACTGTCTGTCCCTGTTCCCGTTGAGAGCGAGCTGCCCAGTAACTGTGCCCCATACCTCCGGTCATCTCTGTCAAACAAAATCAGATCATCCTCTCATTTCGGAATCCTTCTAGGAATCCACCCTTTTCAGAATGAAGACTAAATCCCGTACCGCGTGCGAGCGTCTCGCTGCTCCTAGATTCTGGGGTGCTCCGGGCCTTGCTTCCCTTTCTGGGGTTTCCCTCCCCTTTTGCTCCTGGAACAACTATGGTCTCTGACCCCCGGCCAGTCCTTCACGGCCGCACACGGGCCCATGACCTCGGCGTTGAGGCAGGAGTGTGTCACGCTGCCCTTTGGGGGCTGCAGCCAATGTCAGTTTCTTGAAATGTCCCCTGAGTTTAAGGACAATTACATCACATCCATTTGGTGTGTGGGGGGCAGGAGGGGACAGAGTGGGGAGAAGGTGTGAGCAGTGAGAGGAGAGAGCACGGGACCGCCATTGGCTCTGCAGCCCCTGTGGCCCCACGAGGCTCCACGGGGGACCTGAGAGCTGTTCCCGCCCCGAGAAAGGAGCCCAGCTCTGCGCTGCACACCAGGCAGGACGGTGGCCGGCGGGACATTTTCCTAAAGAGCACGAAGCTGCCTCCAGGACGAACAAAGCTCCCATTCAAGCTCGCACAACCCTTCAAGGCGATGCATTGAAAAAGACGCACGGGGGCCGTCGGGGAAAATCCAGCCATAAATGCTGTTCCTGTTGCGTGGCTGGACGCTCTCCAGGCAGCCCTCGTATAAGGTCCATGAACACGGGAAGGCAGCTCACACGACAGGGACGCACAACAGAAAGTGTGCCCGGCTCTACGCTGTGCCCGGCTCCGTCCCGGCAGCTCCTCGCCTGCTGCCTCGCGCAGGAAGTGAGTGTCCACATGGGTCTCGGGGGCGGGAGCTTAGGCTGCACGTGGCCACGGCTCACGCCCCAGACCCCACCCTCGTCACAGCCACCGGCGTGGACTGGCCTCTGTGACTCATTACTGCAGCTTCCCAACCCCAGTTATTACACACGTTGCACAAACAGGCTGCACGCACGCCGTGCTGCACACACGCAGGTACATGCCCCACACACGCACTGAGGACGGGACCGCTTGAGCTGTGGAAGCAGCTCTGCCACGGTTGGTTGGAGGAGCTGTGGCCCCTGCACGCGGCTTGTGGGGCCCCCGCAGGGAGCGGCGGGCACCACACGGGCCGTGCTGGGCAGCGGACCTGCCCCCGTGCAGCAGAGCACTATCCACGCGGAAGCCCCCAGCTCAGCACTGAGGCCCGTCCACGGGGCATGCCTGGCAGTGAGGCGACACAGCCGCCGCTCCAGCCATACTCGGGCGTGACGGCCTGAAAGCAGGATGCAGGAGGCGCCAGCTGAGCCCGGGGACGGCCTTTCGCCCGGGCAGAGCCGGCTCCAGGTCCCACCTTCCGCGTCTGCTCCCAGGTCACTAACCACCCCGCACAGAACAGTCACCGGGCACGTCCACGGCGGAGAGGCTTCCAGCAGTAAGACCTAGGCACACCCGATGCAGAACCAGCCTAGATGTGGCGTTGCACACTCATGTGCACGCTCATGCACATGCTCACACACATGTGCACACATGTACACACATGTGCACGCACATAAGCTCACACGTGCACCCACACCGAAACGTGTGTGCACACATGTACACACACATGCACTCATGTGCACGCACATACACATATGTGCACATGCTCACGTGCATGTGCGTGCACACATGCACACATGCGCACATCCATGTGTTTTGACCAGAGCTGGCGCACAGGCCAGGCCAGTCCCAGGGAGCCGCCCCCTGGGCTCAGCTCACGCCCACTTCCGGTGGGAACGCAGGCCCAGTGTCACAAGACAAGTAGGAAACGCAGGTTTGTGTGCAAAGCCTCCCGATTTTACAGAACGTGAAGTAACGTTTTAAGACGTTAGTGCTCGGCAGGCTGCAAAGAAGCGTGCGCTGTGGGTTGGGTCTTCGGCCCTCAGCTCTCTCTGCTGGGGGGGGGTATCCAGGCTGCTGCTCACAGCCCCCCCAGCACGTTCCCCCAACGCTCAGCATCCACGCCCCCAACCGGAGACAGACAGAGACCCCGCCGGGCCCCCGGCTCACGGCTGCGCCAGAGGCCACCGCACAACCCGCTTCTGTCGGTGGGAGTGTTCCGAGGCCCCAGGCGCCTGGGCGAGGTGCACACGGTGCGCGTCCCCAGGGCCTCCGCAGGGAACTGGGGACACAAGGGCCACCGCCTCGTTACCACAGCGTCCCGCCCGGCCCCCACGCCCCCGCCCTCCGCCTCAGGGGAGCAGAGCCGGGGGCTCCTCACACCCCCCGTGCCATCTCCCCTGTGAGTGGGACGTGCAGACGGGCTTCTCCTTGGAACAGCCTCTTGTGCATATGGCGTGTTCTCACAGGAGCGGGGCCCGCGTCTCAGGGAACTCGCTCAGGCAGCCTGGCACCAGAACAGGGGTGTCATGGCACTCCAGGCCACCAGTCAGCAGCACCCCGAATCCGGGCAGCACCCCGAATCCGGCTAACCGGGGTGTGCAAAAAACAAGACGGACTCAGATGCGTTTGGGCCCAGGGTCCTTGTTGCTGTTGAAACGCGGCGTTTTCCGTGCTGCCTCGTAGCCCTCGCCGGGACCGGGGAGCACCCCGCATGCCCCCCACTCCCCTGGGCTCTCTCCACACCACTCCCCTGCTTTCCTCTTAGAAAATTATGTCTTTGCCGGCGGGCTTTGCATTTGGGGGCCCGTCTTTCCAGATGCTCAATCTTAACCTCCCAGAGGGAAAACACCACCGTTTGTCCATCGGTCCATTTCACGAAGTGTCTCAGACTCTGTCCTTGGTGCTGGACACACGACGGAGCGCAGTGGCCGGCGCTGCCTGGGCGGAGCTTGCACACCCGGGTGCAGCCCCGCTTCCCGTGACCAGGCTCGGCTGACTGGCCACCTGCCTCCCGGGAACTGGGCTCTGAGCCTGAACGACAAGCAGCTGGCAAGGGCTGGGCTCTCCCACGCCTGCTTGTCACCCTGATGAGACGTGGGCCCCAGAACGGCTCGCGTCTCTGTCCACAGGCGCTCCTGGGTGTCGGCACGCTCATTCCGCTTCCCAGCCTTCCCATCGGTGCCGTGAGCGAGCACCCGACACCCTTCCAATAAGCCCCTCTGTCTGTCTGTCTGTCTCTGATCGCGAGCGGCACTGTTTCCTGCGTGAAAGCAAAGCGCCTCCGCGGGTCTTGGAGCGGCTGCCCAGCCTGCCCGCCTGGGCACTAAGTTTGGGCACCTGCCAAAACCCTAGAGCACTTTTTTGTTTTTTTAAATCAGAGCTTGATAAAAACAACAAAACAACTAGTTGAAAATAACGAAAGCCATGCTGCGGAGCACACTCCGTGCCGCCCCACCCCTCCCGCGATGAGGGCCTGAGGTGCCGCTTTGACGGTGGCTGCCGGGATCTCCTCTCGAGGACCCTGGTGCAGTTCTGAGGCAGCAGCGGCTCAGCCTCGGTTCCCGCCTGTCTTGGTTCCGCCCGTGTTTTAACGAACCCCGTTCTCCATCCCTCAGCGACGGGCAGGCTCGCTGCTGAGAACAAGCTTGCGTGTGCTGCTCCTTAACTTTTCTTTTTCTAACTTTATTTTATTTTTTTGACAGAGAGCGATAAAGAGAGACAGAGAGAGAACTGAACTGGGGGAGCTCCCCAGCTCAGCATATGGGTCCACACGGGCCGGGGCCGGGATTCGATCCCCGGTCCCCGGGGCTGCAAAGTGAGCGCTTAACCCACTGAGCCCTCCCGGCTTCCCCCGTAACTTTTGCATTAGGGTGAATGTCCCTAACGGCTGGTCCTGCAGACGCTCTGTACCCCGTACTCTCAGGTCCGTCCTGAAAGGAAGATGCGCGGTGAGCTTGTCTTTCTACGCTGAACGCCCGCGTGGCAGCAGGAAACGCACTGCTGTGGTCACCTTCAGAGCACCGACGGGTAAATGCAAACAGGTAGAGGCAGGAAGACCTCGGGCCACATACGGAGGGAGGAGCCTGCAGATCAAGAGCAGGGGTCCTCCCTGGAGCCACCAACCACCCCGTTCCGGCCGTGCGGACACGTGGGCTCAGTGCTGCCAGATCCTCCCGTTTTTCAGAAGTTTTGACATCTGGGTCTGCGGGTGAAACCCACCACTTTTTAGGCAGGCAATTAACTTTACTCAATTTAGTCGGCGATTAATGACAAAGAAATGAATGCCTGAAGACCAAAGCCAGCGCGCGGGCGGGCGGACCTTTCGCCCGGGGGTGTCCGGCTCTGGCCCCGGGCTTCCCCCCGGCTGCATCGCACCACCTGTCCGCTCGCTTCGTGTTTCGGTTCTTTATTCTTGTGCCTTGTTTGGGACTGACAACCGTCTAGACCACTTGCTTTGTGAATTTGTTCTAGAAATTCTTCCATTATTCCAGGCTCCCATCCGCGGGTGCCCTTGTCTTCATTCCAAGACGGGGGACAGCTGGCCGGGCTCCGCAGCCTCTGCTGGAACGCCGTCCACGAGGGAGCGTGCGCTGCCACCGCTCCGCTCATTCCACCCGGTGGAGGGATTTAATGCCGGGGAGAGATGTGGACTGTGGAGTAAAGCAAATGGAGTTCAGGTCCCCGCGGGCCACTTAGCCTGTGTAGGTCACGGTTTCATTGTTAAACAGAGGCTGGTCTGGGGAATTCAAGGCGATGACACTGGGCAGCAGATTGTACCTTCCACACAGGAAGTAAGAGTGTCGCTTCCCCCCCTTTCGATCGTCTCCTGTCTGTCTGTGCGGGAGACGCCCTCCTGGGCGTCTGTCAAATCTCACTTTCACATCATGGTCTTTCGAAAGGAAGAGAGAACGTCCCCGCCTCCCATGTCCTCTCTTTTCCAGACTCCGCAGCGCCGGTCATTCCAAGTGCAGAGGCCCCGCGTGGACACCGAGTCTGGTCACTCCCGGGACACAGGTGAGACGAGGCCTCGTCACTGCAGAGGGGCCCGCAGGCAGCCTCTCTGAGCGACTGGGGACCCGCCGGGGAGAGGGCTCGTCTCAGGAGGGGCCCTCGGGACAGGGTTCCGGGGGTGGGAGGAGACCCCCGGCAGGAGAGTGTGTGCCCCACGCAGCACCCACAGAGAAGGCCGTGCAGGCGGGGAGTCAGCAAAGAAGGGCCTGGCTTCGTAAGGCGCCGGGCCGCAGGGCGTGTGGGCTCAGACCAGCGGGGAGAGTCTCCCGGAACGCCGACACGGGCCACGCAGCCTGGCTGCTCACGCCACCGCCAGCCGCCCGCGCCCGCTCGGGCCGGGAGGGACGCCGGCTCCGGGATGCTTTACACGCGGGACCTGCCGTAATCGCTATTATTCGGTGTGATGGTCTGTGGCTTAGAGCGGCTGTGACTTGACAGTCAAGTAATGAGCTATTGATGAGGGAAATGAACCTGGTGACAGCCGAGGCGGGAGACCATTAACATAGGAGCCTCCGCTGCTGAGTGTCCCCGCCCGGGACTCTCTGATAATAGCGAATAATTATAACCCCATTTGTCGAGACGTTAGCCTGTGCGGAGGGCTCCATCGGGTTATTTCCTGTCCTCACAGCAACGCGAAGGCAGAGGCGCTAGGACGATTCTGGTTCCCCGGGGAGGAGTCTGGGCGCGTGGAAACAACACACGTCCACCGAGTGCTGGGCGGTGGCTCCACGCCCCGGGGGCCCACGCAGGGGGCGAGCGGGCTCTGGTGTCTGCAGGGGGGCTGCTCAGGCCGCCAGAGCTGGGCCGGGCGGGTGACGGTCCCACGCGGGCGGCACGGCTCCGGCACGTGTCCACGGCTCTAGGCAGCCGGCAGGTCAGTGCCTCCCAGACGTGCTGGGCATGGAAATCGCTGGTGGGAGATGTGGGTTCTGACTCAGCGGGTCTGCGGTAGAAGCCCAAGACGCTGCAGACCTCACCATCGCCCTGGAAACAGCAGGGCCATCCCCCAGGGAAAGGCAGGGCCACCGTCCCCGGAACGGCAGGGCCATCCCCTGGGAACGGCAGGGCCACCGTCCCCGGAACGGCAGGGCCATCCCCCAGGGAACGGCAGGGCCACCGTCCCCGGAACGGCAGGGCCATCCCCCAGGGAACGGCAGGGCCACCGTCCCCGGAATGGCAGGGCCATCCCCCAGGGAACGGCAGGGCCACCGTCCACGGAATGGCAGGGCCATCCCCCAGGGAACGGCAGGGCCACCGTCCCCGGAATGGCAGGGCGATAGGGGGTCTGGGGTGCAGCCGTGGCCTGAGGGGTGGGCAGCGCAGCTCTGGTCCCAGCGGGCTCTGCCGCGAGGCCGACGCAGACCCTCGGCTGCCCAGCAACCAGCCGCTGCTTCAGGACAGGAGCTGGGAGGGGGCCCCGGGGTCGCCCACACCCATCGCTCCTTCCTGGTCCCAATGACGCTAAGATGCCTTTAGCTTAACAGCCGAGGGCACATTTGTTAAAGGTGCATATTAAGTGCAAGCAAACCCACAGGACCAGTAAAGTTACAACGGTAGCGCTCCTTTAACATGACGGTGAATCAGCCCCCGGCGAGTGAGCAGGGTGTCGGTTCCTCCTCATTTTAGCCGCGTTGGTTTTTCGCGCTCGCTGACCGCCGTGCAGATCAGGGCGACGTTGCGCAGCCTCCAGGCGCTTCAGCAGATCCGTCTGTGACGCTCCCCTCTCTCGCGTTGTCATTCGCCTGTGACAACTGGTGACAATTGAAGTCATAGGTTGTTGTTTTCATGCTGACAAAATCTTGATTAATAATAACATCGGGAGCTAACGTCCTCTTTTGTGAAAATATCTTTCGGTTGCAAAAAGGGAATCTTTGCTTTTATTCCTGCCCAAATATTTCGAAATGGGTACGGGAACGGGCAGATGTGAAGTTCTGTCATTTTGTTGTATGTTAATTAGAAAAAAAAAGAGCTTTGTTTTGTTCTTGGATCACACGAGTGTGTTTTTACTTTCTGCTTCCTAATGTGGTGATATAGGTGCTGATTTCAGCTCTGCTCCCGTGTCTACCCCATAATGTCTTCTGAATTGTTCATTTTACAATGTCAAATTTACACCACTTTCATGTTGTTCTCTAACGGTAATTAGCCCTCTGAACTTTATCAGTAAGTTGATTCTGAAAATTGAAAATCAATGGCGATTTCATTATTCTGACAGTTTAAATGTGGTTCGCTACACAGCCATGGCTCTCTATGATTAAATGTTCTCCCTCGTATGACTTTTTGCCTGGAGTTCAATTTTTTGGGAACTAATTACATTAGACATAGTTTTAATTTTGTTCAACCTTTCTTACAAATTCAGTATCGAGTCCTCCTGTTTCCCGCAGAATCCCTTCTGGGCTTTGCGTGTCTAATAATGTCTCCATTCTGTCATCCTATTTATGGATACGTTAGCTACGTATTGAATCCTGAATCAATATGACTTTCCCTCCAAAAGCCAAAGCCTATTTGCTAGGGTTGCTGACGGGTGCAGTCTGATGCTGACTTACGTTTCATTTTTTGGATTCCTTTCTCTCTCTGCTTTTAGAATTTTCCTTTTGCCCTTGATGTTCCGACGTATTGCGTTAATGTGTTACAGGGTGGGGAGGAGGCGGTATTTTAGTCCATTGTTCTGGCAGTAGGTGCACATTTTCAATCAAAACATGAAGTCCTTCAGTTCTGGAAACTCTTCCTGGCTTCCGTGATCCCTTCCCCGTCCTTTGTCTCTTGGTCGGAGGCTGAGCGCTCCGGCCTGGACCCCCCTGGGCTTCCTTCTCACATCTTCCACCTCCTTGTTGTCCTTCCTGTTCTACTTCTGAAAAATCCCCCAGGTCTAGTTTCCCAACTTTTCTACTGAATTATTTTCTATTCTGACAAATACATCTTTACTACTAGGAGGCACTTCTGGGTATGCGTTTATGCCACTGTCACCGTGTCTCAAGTCTCTCTGAGCGTCTCCCACGTGAAGGCCGTTGACTGTTTGTGCTCGAGAACAAGTCGGTTAAACCCGATGACGCCTGTGGCGTGAGCAGGCCTTGCTAGCGTCGCCAATCGACTCTCAGTGAGGCCCGTTTGGGGAGACAAGTGAGCCATAACCCGGTGATCCCTTCAAGTGTAGAAGACATTGTTCTGGAGCCTCCGCATTTCTCTGGAAAAGAATGCACTTTTGTTTTTTTAATGTAAAGTCTTGTCACAGAAGACTTCCAAGAATTGTGCCCTCTGGGGTGAAGTGAGTTTGTTTCATATATAGACTTCTGGTTACCTTGTTTTCTGCCCCGAACTGTAACGCTACCCTCTCATACCCCCTATTTCATAGCACTGAGGCCGTCAGCGCACGGAAGGGCACGTTGGAGCCTCTTCATCTGAATCTCCTTCTGTACAGGCTCTGGGCTGTGACTTCCTTGATTCTGCTTCGCCAGTTTTTAATCGCTTATCGTATCCATCGTCCAGAAATTTCATGAAACCTTTTTTCTGATGGCTGCTTCTTCACCTTCTTATCACTGAGCAGTTAGACATTATTTTCATTCCTATGCTATCATTTTGCTGAGGTATTTGTAGGAAGAGGAAATAAACTCATGTGGTCAGTCAATCAACTTCAACCAGAAGTCATCTACCGTTTTGGCACCTGAAATGCCAATCTACTGACACCCCAAGCTGCTGGCCTTTCATTGGTGCCAGTGCTGACCTGGTGCCGCTGAAATTATTAATATAAACCACATCTGAAGACAGTCCTTGATCCTAAGGATAAATGTCAAGTCAGGCGTTTTCACCTGTAAGTACAGGCAGATCTTGTTTTGTTGTGCTTGGCTCCACTGTGCTTCACAGATAACCACATTTTTATTAAATCAAGGCAAGACCCTCCACCAACAAAAGGGTTATGACTCACTGAAGGCTCAGATGGTGGTTAGCATTTTTAGCAATAAAGTATTTTAAGTTAAGGTATGTAGAATACGCTGTTTAATGCACATACTACATTATGTGGACATAATGCCATTGCACATGGAATAGACTACAGCATAGTGTAAACCTAAGTTTCCTGTGCACTAGGAATCCAAAAAAATTTTCTGTGAGTTTCTTTGTTGCAATTCTCACCTTAATTGTGGTCAAAGATATCATGGACCGAACCCATAAAATCTCCAAAGTGTGCACATAACAGGAAACCTCAGATCAATCTGTTTAAACTTACTTTCTCGTATAACCTTAAATCAGGATTAGGCAAGACCCACAGCAAGTAAGATCAGGACTCCGTTTCCATTCTTGGATATTTTGACTGCTTTTCTACATGTAGACTCACATCAGCTTCCACTGTGGTGACAACACAACTTCCAGTACGCACACAAGATGGCTTCCTGCATGTACACAGGATAACTTCCAGTACACACAACAAGGTGGCCTCCCGCACGTACACAACGTGGCTTTCCCCACGTACACAACGTGGCCTCCCGCACGTACACAACGTGGCCTCCAGCACGTACACAAGTGGCTTCCAGCACGTACACAAGTGGCTTCCCCCACGTACACAAGTGGCTTCCCCCACGTACACAAGTGGCTTCCAGCACGTACACAAGTGGCTTTCCACACGTATACAATGTGGCTTCCCACAAGTACACAGGTGGCTTCCCGCATGTACACAGAGTGGATCCCCAGATGTGCACAAGATCCCTTTCTGAATGTGCACAAGTCGGCTTCCTGCACGGTCACTAGAGGCAACTAGGGAGACAGGTCTCCCATCCCTATAGCCTGTGAATTGGGAGAAGGGGGGAGACTCTTCCCCGACCAGGCTCTCGTGTGCGGACCCCGGCCGTAGGGTCACAGGGAATACCGTACCCGTTCACTGAAATCTAAGCTCCTGAAACCAACACTTGCAAAGGAAATGGGAATGACGTGACTTGCACAAGGAACCAGAATCTGCCTTTGGGACATGGGCTGAGTAAGGGACAGGAATTCCTGGAAACAAGAGGGGGCTCCGAACAGGCCGGAGGGAAGTGGGACACGAGACAGCTACCCCGGCGGCGGGCACGTCGGTGGTGCCGGGCGTGCCGACGTCCTCGTTCCTCGTCGTGTCGGTGTGGCCTTGGCGTGTCCACACAGC
>PVKE010048201.1:0-11666 GCA_004027555.1 Craseonycteris thonglongyai | reverse complement strand
AAAAAAAGAAATCTCTGCGTACTCCCAGGTTACACAGTTATTCTAAATTTTCTTCCAGAAGTTGTATAGCTTTTACTTTTACATTTAGGACTATAGACATTTTTTGTATAGATACTAATTTTTATGTATAATATAAAAAAAACTTGTATTAAATTTTATATATACAATATGTAGGTATCTTTTTCCATATGGCTATCCAGTTGTTCTTGCACCATTCATTAAAAAGACTTCCTTCTTCATTGAATTGCTTTGGTGGTTTTGTTAAAAATCAATTGACTACACAAATGGAGATCTATTTCTGAACACTCTATTCTGGTCCATTGATCTGTTTGTTCTTATACCAATAGTATACTGTCTTGATAATAGTTTCATATTAAATATTGAGGGCAGGTAGTTATAAATGCTCAGTTTTGTTTTTTGTGTTTTGGACATTCTAGGCCCTTAGCAGTTCTTTATAAATTTGAGAGAATTTAGTTATCTAGTCCTAGAACATAGTGTATCTCTCTAGTTAAGTCTTCTTTAATTTCTCTCAGCAATATTTTATAGTTTTCTGTGTATAGACTTTGCACATCTATTTTTAAAATGTATTGCTAATTATATACACACACACACATACATATAGTGCTACTACAAATGGGATTATTTTTCATTTAATTTTTTGTGGCTGCTATAACAAATTATCAAAAACTGGGTGGAGGGGAAGCTGGGATGGCTCAGCAGGTTCAGTTCTTGGCGGGAGGCCCCCAACCCAGTTCCTTCCCTGCATGGCCCTCTCCCACCTGTGTGGAATGAAACCATGTCAAAAACTGGTGACACAGGGGAAGCTGGGATGGCTCAGTGGGTTAAGCCCTCACTTTGCAGCCCTGGAGACCGAGGATTGAATCCTGGCTCCGGCCCAGGCAGACCCATATGCTGAACTGGGGTGTGCCCCAGTTCAGTTCTTGCTGGGGCCTATGCGGGAGGCTCCCGGCCCAGTTCCTGCCCTGCGCAGCCCCACGCCCACCTGTGGAGTGAAACTATATGGAAAACTAATGTCAACTATGGAGACTGCTCTGGGCCCTCTCCCTTCTCTTTGTCTCTCTCTCTGTAAAAAAAACAAAAAACAACTGGGTGGATTAAGTCAACAGAAATGTATTGTCTGACAGTTCTGGAGGTCTGAAGTCCACCGTTGGTATCACCAGGATGAAATTAGAGTGGCAGCAGCGCTGCACAACCAGGAGAAGCTTTAGGGGACAACTTGTCCCTCAACTATTTCTTCTGCTTGTGGTTACTGGCGTTCCATGGTGTGTGGCTGCAGCACTCTTCTGCTTCCATCCTCCCATGGCCTTGTCTGTGAAATCTCATGTTTATAAGGCTACATGAGAGACATTTAGGGCTCACCTGGATACTCTAGAATAATCTTCCCATCTCAAAGTTCTTCACTCAGCAACATCTGTGAAGATTCTTTTTCCAAAAAAGAGAATATTTACAAGTTCCAAGGATTAGGACCTGACATCCACAGAGGTGTTTTTGCAAGTATAGAGGAACTTTAAAATATATATATATTGGTGTTGTGTTTTGAGACTCTCCTTAGCTCACTAACTATTCCTAATGTTTTATTTTAATTGATTTCTAGGGTTTTCCCATGTAAATAATCATGTCATCTGAAAATGTTATGCCTTATATTTATTTTTCTTGCATTATTGCACCTCATGTAGTACTTTGAGTCTTAAAATGTAACATTATAAAATGATGTGGATTTAATAAACATTTATAAATAATTTAAAGTTCTTGTACAGTTTCACAAAGGTTAATGTGACTGTTTCACCTTTATAAAGACAACTCTCAAATCTGTTTTTCAAGCCTTACTCCCCTGTGGAATTCCAGGACTTGATTTCTAAAAGCCTTGGAGTTTTTTCCACCTGCATAACTCATTAATACTCAATAATTAATCATCAATCCAACACCAGTGTTGTTATCTCCCCTTCAAATTCGCTTTCCTTTATCTGTGACCATCACTAGCATTATTGATTCACTATGGCTTGAAAGCCATAGTGACTTGATTCACCAGTCATCTTTGACTCCCTTTCATAATTCTGCACTTAGTTATCTATTGTTTTAATATTCAGAAATACTCTTTCAAATGATCTTCAACCTCTATCCCTACGCTATACTTTAGTTCAGACCCCTCACTTTTGACTCTCAATACATAGTCTCTTATTTGGTAACCTTGACCCTCTTTCTCTCTCTTTACAAATTTAGTCTCTTCTGTTTTTTTCCAGAATTATCTTTCGTAAGCCCACTTGCGTATGCTGCAGTTCTGATCTGTAACAGAACGGCTATTGCTTACTTGGTCTTCAGTGTGCATTTTCACAGTATCTTTTTATATTAATTTATTAACACATGTCTGTCTCCTTAACCAGACCATGGTTATGTGAAAACAGAAACTGGGTTTTAGTGTTTTTTATATACCAGAGTGGAATGCATAGAAAATGATTTCTAAATGTTTGCTGATGAGGATTATGACATGCTTCTCCAAGTGGTGCGAAGAATTTGATAAAAATTATGGTGCAAACATGTGTGACTTAGCTAGTTTTCCTTCAGGAAACCACAGTGTCAAGGAACTTGGACACCACCTCAGAAGAACTTTGCAAAAAGTTCTACAGTAAAATTTTAATTATAAAACTTAAAAAACAAATGCAAATATTTCAGTTTCTAGTAACATCCCCCATTATCTCCCATCCTGAAGATACTTGCTTTATTAAAAACTCTGAAAAGTGTTTCTTTGCAAGTAAAGGTTAATGCTTTGGGAGTTTTATTTGGAGAGTTTCAATTCCCATCTGGACTCAAGAATTTAGTTTAAAATAGTAAGATTATTTCATGACTTCTGCACCAGAAAAATATTTTTAGCATGTATTTCTTTATGTAAATAAAGTGCGTGTTAACAAATTCAGAGCATAAAAAGTTTTACAATAAATGTATGTCTCCCCTCCACTAATGACACACCATCCTCAAGTCCTTCTCCAGTCCCCGTTTCTAAAGGAAAATCACTCCTCCTATGTGCCTACTCTCAAGATTCTCTGAATACAGCAGACTCTTTGTTAACCAGGACCCAAGCAACTGGCTTTTTATGCAAGAAAAAAAAAAAAAAAGAAAAGAAAAGAAAGAGAAAAAAGAATGCCAATTGCTTGAGTTACTGTTAATGGAGAGTCTACTGTACTCTACTTCTGACACTTCTGCTCACCAAATGTGTTCAGAGTGGGGTGGAGGGACAGATTCCCCCACACCAAACAATTCTCACATTCTTCAGATCCGGCCAGTGTCCTACAATTCCACTCAATTGTGACACTAAGTGAAGTTAGCCTCAGATCACACAGACGTGCTCAGTCCCACAAGACTGGTCTCCCTTCCTCACTTCAGTTTCCAATCACAAGTCCTGGTTGTAACCTTTATTTTTTTTTATTATTGCTAAATTTAATGGGGTGACATTGATTGGTAACAATTAGATAGTTTCCAGATGTACAAGTCCACGTCACATCACCCATGCATCGCATTATGTGCCTACCACCCAGAATCTGCTCCCCCTCCATCACCATATATCTGGTGCCCACTCCCACCTCCCCCTCCAACTCTCTCTCCCTGCTCCTCCCCTCTCCTCCCCCCTCTCCAGGTAACCACCAAACTATTGAGTGTGTCCACAATGCTGGTGCCCTCTCCCACCTCCCCTCCCACTCTCCTTCCCCCCTCCTCCCCTTCCCTCAGGCAATCACCCAGCTATTGAGTGTGTCCATAGGTCTCTGTGTCTTTGTGTAACCTGTATTTTTGACTGACTGGCTATAATTCAGAGGTTCCCACAAACCCCTCCTTAGGTTTGATTAATTTACCAGAGTGGCTCACAGAACTCAGAAAAACATTGTAACTTACATTACCAGTTTGTTTCGAAAGATATTAAATGATACAAATGAATAGCCAGATGAAGAAGTTCATAGCATGAGGTCCATCACGCTCCCAAGCAAAGGAAATTCTATCCTCTTAGAGTTCTGCTGCACAATCCTCTCAGCACATGGATGCATTCTTTTTAAGATTTATTTTATTGTTTTTAACAGAAAAAGAGACAGAGAGAATGGGGAGGGCCCAGAGCAGTCTCCATAGTTGAACTTCAGCAGCTTTTGTTCCACACAGGTGGGTGGGGACCGTGCAGGGCAGGAACTGGGCTGGGGTCCTTCCACATGGGAAACACACCCCAGTTCAGCATATGGGTCCACACGGGCTGGGGCCGGGATTTGATCCTTGGTCCCTGGGGCTACAAAGCAAGTGCTTAACCTGCATTTATGGGGCTTTCCCCATAAATGTGATTGAACTCTGTGATTGTACTCTTTGGGGTGTCTATGGAGGATTCATTATGTAGGCATAATTGATTTAATAATTGGCCATCAATGATTTAGTCAACCTCCTCAGTGGTGGGGGTGGGGCTGAAAGAACCAGTCCTCTAATCAGATGATTGGTTGCCCTGGCAACTTGCCCCATCGATCAATACATAGTCTTTTATCTAGTCTTCCAAAAGTTGTTTCATTAACATAAACTTAGACGTGGTTGAAAGGGATTTATTAAGAATAACAAGACACTTCTTTCACATTTATCACTATGGAGATATGTCAGGAGGACAAAAAACAAGTGTTGTAACAAAAGATTGCCCCTAATGCTCTAGTCACTTATGAAATATCAAGGGTTTGGGGAGCTGTGAGCCATGAGAGGGGGCTAAGACTAAATACATGTTTCTTACAATAAATCACAATATTACCTTGCACTTCACTAGGGCACATCAACTCAAATACTTTCTTGGGTCAGGCATGTAAGATAAATAATGCACATGTGTTTATTGTATAATACCACCTTAAATTGTATTCTCCCCACACCACATAATTTACTTGCATAGTTATGTTCTTTAGTTCTGCAAAAAATATGCCCTTTTTGTTGTTTTGTAAACACCCAACCCTCTCAGTCTTTCACTTTCTCACTTTGATATAAAATAAGTAGTGGTTTTCTTTCCTCTTGATTTTACTAAAGAAAATAAAAGCATGAGCTTCACAATACATGGCAATTGATGCACTCTTCAATTTCAGGAAGACTTGAAGGAATGTGAACTGCTGGAGAAGACATGTACGTCTGAAGGACAGAATCATGACTTGACTCCTCGTTTCACCTGATGTTTCTGCACATAAGAATAAAGGCTTGATGTTGTTAAAACTTTTATTTTAAGAGAAATCAGAATTTTTTAATGGGAAATTTCTTGCTTTTTTAAATGTTGGCAACAAATCCAATTTTTAAAAAATACTGGACAGACCAACACAAGCCATATGAAAAAGGTATGTAGGCTGAATTTGGAGCAGTGGTGCTGGTTTGATTATATAATATGCTGCCTCTTTTTCCTCTTGTGATACTATATATTAGAGACTGTTCCTTATCATGACAAAAAGATCTAACTCATAAGCTGTCTTGGTTAATATGAATATAATTTATTTACCTAGCTCCTATCTATGGACATTTATATTGTTAAATTAAACTAAGAGACCATTAGATTGATATGGTTCTACCTTGGCAGCCTACTAAGAAAACCAAAACTTAACCCTGCAAATGCCTTAAGGTTAAGAAATCAAAACCTGAGACCATCAATCCTGAACAGCCAACTACAATTTCCCAAGTAAGGCAACTACTTAAGCTTTAGCTGATCAAATAATTTTCTTGCTTTGCTTCCTTGTCATCCCTAAAAGTCTTACCTCAGCAACTGTAGGTGGAACGTTCCTAACCACTTCTCATTTGGCACTGACTGTCAAATCAAATTTTAATGAAATAAACTCTTTTTTTTTTTAACTGAACTGGGGGCCTCACCGCATTCGGGAAGCACACCCCAGTTCAGCATGTGGGTCCGCCTGGGCTGGAGCCAGGATTTGATCCTCGGTCCTTGGGGCTTCAAAGCGAGCGCTTAACCCAGTGAGCCATCCCGGCTTTCCCTGAAATAAACTCTTAAAAATTTTAATTTGTCTCAGTTTATCTTTTAACCATGTTGATTCCAATCTTTTGAGATGTCATGCAATGCAGAAATAAACATCACATCATCATGCATCCATCTTTGCACATACGTGGGAGTGATTAGGTAGGATATATTCCTAGAAATATAATTGCAAAACAAGAGTTTTGCATAATGTAAAGATAACCCATATATGAAAGGGGTTGCTTTTTTTTTTTTTTTTGCAAAAGCAACTAGGAAGGGATAGTAACAAAGACATTTTTGTGTAACTCTGCAATCCTGGTATAAGATCTACAGTTTGCATTGGTCATTAGAGCAATTAGGAACTACCATTAAAACAGTCACCACAATAAATATAATAAAGACAAGTCCCAGAGTCCTGTATTTGGGAATTTTGCTACCAATGGCTGGGTCTACACTTGGTGGTGTTGTCAATGGATGAATACTAACTCAGGATTCTGATCTAAAATGGGTTTGTTTTTCGCTTTGTGTTTGGGGTGGGGGTGGAGGGTGCCCTTGAGGGAAACAGCGGCATAGGATCCTTTGATTTTGGTCCTGGCCATGCTACTAATTGACTCCATTACCTTTCACAGGCCACCTCTCTTTTATGAGCCCCAGTTACCTCATAAAACAAAATGATAAGGCAGCAAAGGGAAAGAGGTATTTAAAGCCACAGAGCTGACTTAGATTACTTAAGGAACAATGAAGACAAAGAAAGGCTGAGATCCGGGACCCTCCAACATTGAGAAGTTTGGGGGAGGAGAGGGAAGCAGCAAACGAGGTTGGGAGCAGCAGCTCTTGGAGAAAGGGGAGACTGTAAAGTTCTGAAAGCCAGGAAAGGGAAGCTAAGAACACGCAATATTCTGAGCTGAATGCTTAGCGATCCAGTGGCCATTGACTGCACGGGCTATTTCAACACATTGGTGACATTAAATACCAGTTGAAAACTGGTTAAAGAGTGGTTGAACAAAACCATTTCTGACGCCTTCTAAGCTGCACCCATAGCTGGAAACCCATAGCTGGTCTAATTGATCCAAGCCCCTTCCCAAAATGACCTTTGGAGATTCGAAGGCACTTAACCTGTCCCTGACTCCTCCCTCCTGCCTTCCCGAGATTGTTCTAAGCAAGGATATGAAAGTGCACTGTAAACAAAGACGCCGGACGAAAGAGTGGGGCAAAGGAGCAACCATTGGCTTTTATTACTCGATTACAGTCGTCGTCTTGTACTCTTTAGGCTCCTCCATGCTCCCGCAATAACCGCATTTTCTTAAAATGCTACCACCCAGTGATAATGTATCGATCGATCCGAATTACACGAGCCCTCTCCCTTCCAGGCCAGCCCGGGACCTAGCCAACCTCAGGTCTTCAACCTGAGGGGCTCAAATCCAGAATTCCAACCGGAAACAAAGAGGGCGGAGCCGGTTGGGGGACGAAAATTATTTTGCGTCGGCTCTGAGCGCATGCGCTAGTCCTCCTCGGCCCTTTTGTGCTGCTCTCCTAGAAAGGGTGGGGTGGTGGTTTGTCCGACGGACCGAGTACGGGTGCCGGGCGGGCTCTTGCGGAAGTCCATGCGCCATTGGGAGGGCCGCAGAGGCTTCTCTGTGTCCTTGTTCCCCAGGGCCTCTTCCCAGGTCATTCCTGGAGCAGCCGCCGCACTGGGGCTGACACCGGGGCTCCCCCGTGGCTGTCTCAGCGCCTGTGTGAACTCCTCGCTGGAGGGATGTGGCGGCTACGCCGGGCCGCCTTGGCCTGGTAAGTGCAAACTCGACCTGGCTCCGTTATTTCTGGGGCCTGCGGAAAACGGGGTTGTCCTATCACTACGAACAGAATGTAGATAGCGCTTAGTACAGACAGAAGGCAGTTGAAGGACTCCAGGATTTTTGAGGACCCAGAGTGACAGGAGCCCTGACTACTCACCTGAGGTGCCAGCTCCAAGACTGGCGCTTGTCCCTGTTCCTTTGCCACTTGAAGATTCTGGGCGCCTTTTCAGTCTTGGCCTGTCCCTATTGTCCTTTTGTGTCTGCCCTTTTCACCCTCTGACCTCGCTGTTATCTCTGTCTCTGGGTGCTTCTTGCTTTTGCCTTCTGTCTCCCCTGTCTCTGGTTCTATCCCTGTGTCACCGCGCCTCTCTTAACTCTTTTTATATCCAGCCAGGAGTACATTGTTCCTGCAGGTACTCTCGCTTTTCTCACGGGGTGAAGGGATCACGGTCTCTTTCCTAGTCCGCTGAGTGAACGTGATTCGGTGTCACATTTGGAGCAGTGACGCATACGGTGTCAGAGATGGTGATTAGAGATTATCCTCTTAATATCAGCTTTTTTTTTTTTTTTCTTTCTTCCCCAATGTTTAGGGAGGGAGACTTGCTTTTGGATATAGGTGTTAAATGTGCACTACCCTTCTAATTGCACTGTTACTGTTGCCCTGGCCTGGTTTAATCCTAAATAGAAAACCAGAAGTCTTTTCATTTCTATGAGTTACTTTATGCATTTTAATGAGATTTAATATGGCTGTCTTTATGTGTAGTAGTATTCTTATATCTTTAGATACCTTCAGAATTATTGTTGCAGCCATTTGATAATTTGCATTAAACAAGGTGGTGGTTGTTTTTTTCTGAATTAACTCAACCTCTAAAAACCTGTCTTGAACTTATTTCAGAGCGTTTTAAATTTATAGTGTTTAGAAGGAATAGAATCCATTTATTTTATAAAGCTTAACTTGAGACTAAATTCAGAACTGGATGGCATACAATAGTGTTTTTTGTCAGAATAATTGAATAAATTATTTCTAATCTCGTGGAATTTTAATTTCTGAATAAATCCACAGCCCTTGATACTAAAGTAAGTTATTTACAACCTTTTTATTTCCACTCAGTATTTACTGGGGAAACATCTAATTTTCTTTAAATAAAATTTAAAAACTGCAGAAAATATTGTACATTGTTGGAGCAATTAAGCTATGTAGAAAAAAAACCTTAAACACTGATTTTAAAAACTGATTAATAACTGATACTTATTTATTTAGTTGGATGATGTTGGGCCAAATTGTTTCTAAAGTTACTATGGACTTCAGAATTGTGGTTTAAAAATGTTATGTTGATAACAGCTTAGCTAACTGTAGATGTAAGATGTGAAAGGTCAGAAGATCCAAGCTCTAGAATTTGTCTTTTGCTGTAGTTCCTCTGCATGCTATGAAGGAGTATTTTTAATTTTCTATTCATTAACAGATGAAGACATAGACATTCTTGACATACATATATAAGTATGCTGATAGATATGAAAGAAGACCAATGACCAGCATTTATATAGGTGCAAAAAATATGTGTGTAAAATTGTTGAAAAAAATTACATATTAAGGAATGGTATACAGGTTTAAAAAGATGGTAGATGAGAGAGATTATATGATTTCAGGGGAAAAACAACCTTGTGTTGGTTCATGTTTGATTTTTAGTTTGGCTGAAAATAGAAGAAGTCTATTCAAATCCTTTTCTTTCAGGACTTGCAAGGTATTGCTATGTTTTTTTCTAGCATCCTTGGTTACTAGTGCAAACTCTCAGGGCAATCTAATTTTTGTGTTTGTAGGTGTCCTCTTTTTCCCTTTATGGAAGTTTTTAGGATCTTGGCTTTATCTTAAAATTCTCAAGGCTTTGTCCTGGGTTGGGTCTTTCCCATTTCCCACCACTTACCCCCAACCCCAACTCATCTGGCTGGCCTTTCTGTCAAAAAGATTCTTTCTTCAGTTCTAGGGAATTTTTCTTCTCTTCTTTATTTCCTTTGATTTTTCCCGTTTCTTTTTTTTAGAAACTTATTTTGTGAATATTGGTCTTAGATTGGTCCTATATGTCCACAATTTCTACAATATGATCTGTAGTCATCATCTGTTAAAGAACTGTGCATATACCACAATATGTGTATATGTACACTTCTAAAAATATATAAATGTACCTCTGTACTAATTAATCATTTTTATTATAAATCTATCCTAACATAATCTTGAAGGATGAGAAACAAAAAATAAATAAACAGTATTTGGAAGCTTTGGCACTGTCTTCTTGAATCCTAGTAAATCATTTTGTGCATCCCATGGATTGTATTTTACACACACCCCATTTGGGACACTGCCTTTCTGAGTCACTTAACTTTTCCCTCATGGTCCCCCCCCCCCATTTTTTTAAATATATATTCTAAGTTCTGAAGAATTTTCTTAATTAATTTTCTGGTGTTGCTATTTTTTTTTTTTTAATATATTAACCATTATATTATAGCTTTAATTTTCATGAACTCCTCTTTCTCTTCTTTAACATTTATTTATTTAGCAAATGAACTCAATGCATTAATGCAGTGAACTCGATGCTTTTTTCTTTTGGACAGAGAGAGAGGAGGGGGAGGGCCTAGGGGAGTCTCCGTAGTTGCACGTCCCATTATCAGTTTTTGATATACAGTGTTCCCTCGCCACTTCACGCTTCATGTTTTGCGGCTTCAGTGCTTCGCGGGTTTCCCCAAAATATTCATCAAAAAATAAAAATGAAAAAATACAACCATGTCGGCAGCCACATTGCGGAAAGGAGCGTTGTTTCATGTGGATGCGCGCGAGAGAAGGATCCCTGCATGTCAAACAAAGAGATGAGTTGACTCAGAGTACATCCCACGGGCTCTCATAAAGGCGCGTGATGGGTTTCCAGTGCCACATCGACCAATGAGTACGAGTGGATTTATCCCTGTGAGTTGATTGTCTGCGCATCATCGCAGCCTCACCTAGCATCTTCTCTTGTATCTCGCCAGTCTTGTCCATGATGTTGACTGTCTCGCATACTGTATTTTAGTGTTGTGTTGGCGATCACTTGTTTTGTTGAAGCGATCACTTTTTTTATTAATTAAGCCCTTATAATGCCGCCTACTCACTGTGCCCCTGGGAAAGCTTCCTCCAGGGCGCCCAAGAGGAATATGATGATGACCATCAGCGAAAAAGTGAAACTTTTAGATATGATCAAAGAGGGCAGAAGTTATGCATCTGTGGCACGCCATTACGGGGTGAATGAATCTACAGTGCGGTACATCAAGAGAGAGGAAGCAAACATCCGCAAAACTGCTTCAATCACCTTCAATAAAGAAGCGAAACGTGTGGTAACTCCGCGTAATAACAGAATTGTGAAAATGGAAGCTGCACTGGCATTGTGGATGGCTGATGGCAGGAAAAAGACAGTGAGTTTGGACACTAATATGACCAGGACAAAGGCCAAAGCTCTCTACGACCCAATCTTGCCCGATGACGACAATGAAGAGGCTGAAGAAGGTGCTGACGAACCTCAAGCCAGTACTAGCACTGCCAGGAGTGATTCGCCTCCTCGAGGACGAGGCTTTTCAGCCAGCAAAGGCTGGTTCGAAAAATTTCAAAAAAGATACGGCCTCAGAAACGTGCTTCTGTATGGTGAGGCTTCCTCTGCTGACAATGATGCTGCTTGTTGTTACGTGGAGGAAAAGTTTCCTAACCTCATCAGTGAGGGAGGCTACCTCCCTGAACAAGTTTTTAACATGGATGAAACAGGCCTTTTTTGGAAGAGGATGCCTTTGCGTACATTCCTCTTCAAGGACGAAGTGAAGAGGCCAGGCTTCAAGGCTCACAAAGACCGTGTGACTGTCATCATGGCTGGCAATGCTGCAGG
>PVKE010048200.1:0-11667 GCA_004027555.1 Craseonycteris thonglongyai | reverse complement strand
CGACCTGGCGTATGTTCTGAAAGTTTTATAAATATCCTCACCTCTCGTCTGTCCTTTCATTGGTAATATTTGCAACAGCTCCTCTTTTACTGTGAAGTTACTAAACACCACTCTCACCATAACTGCCAACTGTGCGGTGTCTGATATATCTGTTGACTCGTCAAATTGCAGAGAGAAGCAGTCACATATTTCCAAGTCAATCTTTAACTGAGTTTGCAAGTCTTTTGAAATTGCGTGTATTCTTCTTGTGACTGTGTTATTTGACAACTGTAGGTCTTGTATCGCCGACATAATCTCACGCTTGTTAGAATATTCCTCAAACAAACAATCGGCAGCAGTCAGAAATGCTTCTTTGAACAATTCACCATCCTGGAAAGGTTTTTTCTTTGCAAGCATGTGAGAAATTTTGAAAGAAGCAATGGTTGCCTTTTTAGATCTTTCCACATGTCTAGTGAAAACAGTCTGTTGAGTAGTTAAACTTAATTTTAGTTGATTTATTTTTTTCTTTCTTACTTCAGATTTAAGTGGATAATTCGTATCAAAAGTGGTATGACTTGTCTGAAAGTGACGTTCAACATTATGTTTTTTCAGCACTGCAATACTACTGCCACACAACAGGTAAAAGCATTTACCTTTTAAATTAGTGAAACAATATGATTCCTCCCAGTCTGTGTAAAAATTATAGGTTCGTTTTCTCTTATTTGGTCCACTCATTTTAGGACTAAAAAAATAAAAATAAAAATAGTTACGGTATAGAACTACAATATCATATCAAATTGCCACCATAATAATAAATTACCTACCTCGCTTTTAGTTCGTTTAAAATTGAATATATCAAAACACTGTGATCCTAGCTAACCGTCAGGACCCGATCAGTCCAGCAACCGCAATCAAAACGGCAACTTCGCGTCTCCCGGTTGGGTGGAGGAGAGTTTAAAGAGTGCAGCGGCTAAACAAGACGTGACATGTACAAAGGCGAAAGCTAGGGAAAAACTTATACATACGATATTGCAAACATACCAACGAATATAATAAACCTGTGTAGATACTCAAACAATATTTTAAAATTCTAACAAATGTATAAAAATAAATCATAGTTTTACTTAGTGTTTATGAAAAACTTCTGATGCAGTCAAATAATGGCGGGTGCACACAAATCGGGCATGGGGTTGGCAATCTTTGCCTTATACCTTTATGTCCTCTGTTTGCTCCATTATTGCCACTTTTTGTGTTTGATTTTTTTATACTGATACATTTTTACTTGCTCATTTCCTTTTGTGTATATTCTATAGATAATTTTCTTTGTGGTTACTATGAGGATTGCTCTTCTGAAGTTACAACGTAATTTGAATACATGCCAACTTAACTTGAATAACATAAACTCTGCTCCTATATAGTTCCAACTTCTGTTATTGATGTCACAAATTACATTTTTATACATTATATGCCCAATAATATATATTGGTTTTCTATGCATTTGCCTTTTAAATCATGTACAAAATAAAAAGTGAACCTACAAACTTAAATTACAGTATTAGCTTTTGTAATTGGCCATGTATTTACCTTTACTGAAGATCATGATTTCTTCTTACAGTTTCAAGTTACTGTCTAGCATACTTTCATTTCAAACTGAAGGACTCCCTTTAGTATTTCTTGCAAGGTGTGTCTATTGGCAATGAACTCCCTCAGCTTTTATTAGGTAATGTCTTAATTTCTCCTTTATTTTTATTTTATTTTTTTATATTTATAGAGAGTAATTATTTTATCTTCAGTGCATATTTATTTTTATTTTACTTTTGACAGATAGAGAGAGAGACAGAGACAGCTAGAGAACCGAACTGTGGGAACTCCCCAGTTCAGCATGTGGGTCCGCCCGGGTCGGAGCCGGGATTCGATCCTCGGTCCTCGGGGCCTCAAAGCGAGCGCTCAACCCGCTGAGCCGTCCCGGCTTTCCTCTCTCCTTTATTTTTAAGAACAATTTGTAGGAATAGAAGTCTGACCTTTTTCCTTTCATCAATTTGAATAAATCAGCCATTGCTTTCTAGCATCCAAGGTTTCTGATGAAAAAAAATCTGCTGATAAATTTTATTGAGGATTCTTTGTGACAAATCTTTCTTGCTGCTTTTCAAGAATTTCTTTGTTTTTGTCTTTTGACTGATTATAATGTTCCCATGAGTTTATTCTAATTGGAGTGTGTTGAGTTTCTTGGATTTGTAGTCATGTCTTTCATAAAACTTGAGACATTTTCAGTTATTTCTTTAAGATTTCTTTTTTTTTTTTTTTTTTATTTATAGAGAGTAATTATTTTATCTTCAGTGCATATTTATTTCTATTTTACTTTTGACAGATAGACAGAGACAGAGACAGCTAGAGAACCGAACTGTGGGAACTCCCCAGTTCAGCATGTGGGTCCTGCCTGGGCCGGAGCCGGGATTCGATCCTCGGTCCTCGTGGCCTCAAAGTGAGCGCTTAACCCGCTGAGCCATCCCGGCTTTCCCAAGATTTCTTTTTTTTTAAGATTTATTTTATTGTTTTTGACAGAGACAGAGAGAAGGTGGAGGGCCCAGAGCAATCCCCATAGTTGTACATCATCAGTTTTTGACATGGTTTTGTTCCACACAGGTGGGTGGGGCTGTGCAGGGCAGGAACTGGGCTGGGGGCCTCCTGCATAGGAAGCACTCCCCAGTTCAGCATATGGGTCTGCATGGGCCAGGGCTGGGATTCATTCCTTGGTCCCCGGGACTGCAAAGTGAGCGATTAACCCCCTGAGCCATCGGCTTCCCCAAGATTTATTTTATTGAGAGATTGTGAGAGAGAAAGAGAGAAGCGGGGAGGGCCCGGAGCAGTCTCTATAGTTGTACATCGTTTGTTGTGCGATAGCTTCATTCTACACAGGTGGATGTGGGGCTGCGCGGGGTGGGAACCAAACTTGGGGGCCTCCTGCATGAAAGGTGAGAGCCTTCGCCACTATCCCCGCAGTTACCAGTTGAGCCACAGTTCAACATATGGGTTTGCATGGGCCGGGGTTGGGATTTGATCCCCAGACCTCATGGTTGCAAGGCAAGCACTCAACCTACTAAGCTATCCCAGCATCCCCTATTATTTCTTTAAATATCCTTTTTACCCATCTCTTCCCCACGTCCTGGGATTCTCATAATGCATATGTTTGCTTGATGATATTCCCTGGGTCCCTTTGGTTTTGTACTTCATTATTTTTTCTCAATAATTTTATTGTCTTATTTTTAAGTTAATTCTTCTGCCTGCTTAAATATGCTTTTGAACTCCTCTAAAGAACTTTTCGTTTGTTTTGTACTTTTCAGCTCCAGAATTAGGTGTGCAGGGGGGCTCCTTTATATAATTTCTATCTCTTCATTGACACCTTATTTTGTTCATACCGGTATATTGTTTTCCTGTCTTCTTCCATGTCTTTAGTCCTTTCAGCAGCTTTTAGGCAGTTGTTTTAGTCCTTGACTAGCAAGTCTGCTGTCTATATTTTCTGTGATGATTTCTTGTGACTTTTTTTTTGAAAACTGGACATGTGAATCTTAAAATGTAATTCTGGAAATCATATTCTTCTCTTTGCCCAGGGTTTTTGTTTGTTTTTCAATTGCTAAAAGGATCGGGGAAGCCGGGATGGCTCAGTGGGTTAAGCGCTCACTTTGCAGCCCCGGGGATCGAGGATCGAATCCTGGCCCCGGCCTGTGTGGACCCATATGCTGAACTGGGGTGTGCTTCCCATGAGGGAGGCCCCCAGCCCAGTTCCCGCCCTACGCGGCTCCCACCCACCTGTGTGGAACAAAAAAACATGTTGAAAACTGATGATGTACAACTATGGAGACTGCTCTGGGCCCTCCCCCTTCTCTGTCTCTGTCTCTCTCTGTTTCTGTCAAAAACAATAGAAATAAATCTTACTTTAAATTTTTTTTTTAAGCAGTATTCTAATTTTTTTTATATATTTTTATTTATTTATTTTATTTTTGACAGAGAGAGAG
This sequence comes from Craseonycteris thonglongyai, assembly GCA_004027555.1. Classification (NCBI taxonomy): domain Eukaryota; kingdom Metazoa; phylum Chordata; class Mammalia; order Chiroptera; family Craseonycteridae; genus Craseonycteris; species Craseonycteris thonglongyai. Next base: position 7,675 of record PVKE010048200.1, on the reverse strand, counting down.
AGATACAGAGACAGAGACAGAGAGAGAACTGAACTGGGGGAGCTCCCAGTTCAGCATATGGGTCCGCACAGGCCGGGGCCAGGATTCGATCCTCGGTCCCCAGCGCTGCAAAGTGAGCGCTCAACCCACTGAGCCATCCCTGCTTCCCCTAAATCTTATTTTAAAAAAGTATCTCTGATCAGCCTGAGATGAACGCTTAAGTTTTCTCAGGTCTTTCCTGAGTCTGTGTCTTAGGCATGAGTGTAGCTTTCTAAATTCCCCTGTAGAGGTGGTTGCTTTAAAAAAATAATCTCACCATTTTTCTTGGCACAACTTAATTTGGTCCTGTGGTCTGGGTCTCACAGGCTGCAATCCAGGTGTCAGCCACATTGCATTCTCCTCTCAAGGCTCCACCAGGGAAAAACCCCCAAATCCTCCAGGTTGTGGGTAGAATTCATTTTCCTGCGGCTTTGTGACTCAGGGTCCAAGCTTTTTACTAGTTTTTGTCTTGATTCACAGATGTTGCCCATGCAGCTGCTTTTGAATATCCTAATCCTTAAAGTTTGGCTCCCAAAAAGAAAAAAATGAAATGAAGCTGTTCCTTTAAATCCCCTGAAAGCATATTTAGCTAGTGGAAGATGCAACAATGGCTGTCTACACCTCCTGGGGCGAAGGCAGTGATCAAAATACAGAACCTGATAGTTGGAAAACAAGGTCTTTATTCCCTACTCTGGCTCTTTGCACCAGGAGCATAGGCATGGCCCCCCACCAAGGGCCAGGGGAGATGGGCGGCTACCTCACTAAAGCTGAACTTGACCAAAATCAACCACAATTTACTAGCCAAGCTCTCAAATAGACTGGAGTTCCAAAATAATTATACCAGATTCTGCAATTTCCTTTTTTTTTTTTTAAATCGGTCCCTGCTCCACTAACTTCCCTGACATTATCTAGTCATGTTTGTCTGTTTCCCATCCCCTCACAGTGACTAGAACACAGACACGTGCAGCAGTCTGTGCCCTGCTGTGTGTGAGGGGATGCGGCACTAGGTGGAGCTCATCGGGGCTTTTCTATCAAAGTCACAATACTGTCAGGGTTTTAAACAAGTCAGTATACCTACCTGCCTATGTCCCCACACCTGCCCTGCCTACTGATGACTTAAAAATTTGCTCTTTTGGAATTTCATCTAATTTGTTCCTTCATCCTCCCACCCAGCAACATAAACGCTGGCCTTCCCTCAGGCAGCCATATTAACCTATATTTTGTGTCTTACTTGATCACATGCAGATACATACACACATAGATATTTCCCTTGTCAATGCTCTCAAGAGGCAAGGTGGCATTGTTGAGAGCAGTTAGGACCTAGGATTGAATCCTGGCTTTACTATGACCTTGGACACATTACCTAACCTATGCCTCAGTTTACACATTTAATAAATGGAGATAGGGGAAGCCGGGATGGCTCAGTGGGTTAAGTGCTCACTTTGCAGCCCCAGGGACCGGGGATCAAATCCCAGCCCCAGCCCGTTTGGACCCATATGCTGAACTGGGGAGTGCTCCCGGTTCGATTCTCACCGGGGTGAGACCCCGGCCCAGTTCCTGCCCTGTGCAGCCCCACTCCCACCTGTGGAATAAAACTATGTAGAAAAACAAATGATGTGCAACTATGGAGACTGTTCTGGGCCCTCACCCTTCTCTCTGTCTCTCTCTCTCTCTGTCAAAAACAATAAAAATAAATCTTAAAAAAAAAAATGGAGATAATAGTATCTTCCTCCCAGGGGCACTGTACCACTTAAAGGTGTTCTGTGCCCAGAGCGGTATAGACATGGAGTGCTCCGTCCTCATGGCTCACCCTGGTCTGTCATCACACACATGTCAAACAGCATAAAGGTCTTATCTTTCTGCATCTCGCTCCCTTCAGTGTGTCTCCAGCACAGAGTGGCAGAGGTGCTGGGCGGGTACTTTTCAGAACTGGAGTCCCCAAATGCCTACTGGGGCTCTGGGCAGAGCCACAGCCCTGGCCGTGACCCTTCCCGAGACAGGACTGGGAGGCATTAGGCGAGTCCTGAGCTTGAATCAGGCTCCAGTCCACAGATATGTGACTGTCTGGGCAATTAACTCTTAAGCCTCCGTTACTCTATAAAATTAGATTAAAATGAAAAGATCAACTGATACACACAGCAGCATGGATGATTATCAAAAAAGCTGGCAAAAGAATCAGACAAAATGACATGTGAAAACAGTCCTTCCCTCTGGGGATGGGGATGCGTGGGAAGGGCCCAAGGGAGCCTCTGGACCCCTAGGAATGTATGACCTCTTGGCCTAGGTGGTAGTAAATTGAGTGAATACAGATGTAAAACACCAGCAAGTTGTTCACTGAATGAAACTGAGAAAGGGCCCACCCTCAACCCTGTAGCCACGGCCTGAGAGGATATCTGTGCTGTCCCTCCCAGCTTCCACACAAGGCCTGGGGACCCTGCTCCATTGGTACTGGACAGAAGCAGAGCGGTGCCTTTTTACTCTCTTATTGGCCATTTGTCTTTCCCCTCGTTTGATACGAAAGGATTTCCAGTTTTCTGTACAAGGCCATCACGCTCCCCAGCTGCCCCTCACCCTGTCAGCTGCCATCCTGAGCCCTTCCCAGCCCTGAGCACCCTTTGCAGCAGGCATGGCCAAGGCTGTGCTCTCGGGCACCTGGACGGAAGGGTGTGCAAGACAAAGGCCCATCCAAACACCTGCACTTCCCCCCTCCCTGGCTCTCCCCTCCCACTTTCGCCCCCTCTATTCAACTCACCACTCAGCAGCCGCAGGAAGCTGGTGAAGATGTGAGACCACACAGAGTATCAGCTCTGGTCCCACAGGAAGGGTCGTGACATTGAGAAGACATGGACAGTGGGACTTGAACCTGGAGGTGACAGCTCCATTAGGAAATGGAAATCCCCAAAGAAGGCAAGGTGGAAAGAGTTTTGAAGAAAGTGACTGATGTGACTGAGTTACTTATTTTAAAACTCTTGAAGAAAGATGAAAGCAAATATATGGTACAGTAGTAAAGAAAGAGAAAATAATCAATGCTCTTAAACATCATATTAAAAAATTCCCAAACAGGGGAAGACAGGGTGGCTCACCGGGTTAAGTGCTTGCTTTGCAGCCCTGGGGAATGAGGATTGAATCCCAGCCCTGGCCCGAGCAGACCCATATGCTGAACTGGGGTGTGCTTCCCATGCAGGAGGCCCCCAGTGCGGTTCCCACCCTGCGTAGCCCCCGCCCACCTGTGTGGAAGGAAACCATGCTGAAAACTGATGACGTACAACTATAGAGACTGCTCTGGGCATTCCCCTTTTTCTCTGTCAAAAACAATAAAATAGGTCTTTAAAAAAAATTCCAAAGAGAGAATACATCACAAATCAGAAAAACTAGCTTGTAGGTAAATACAGGCTCTTAATAACCAAGTTCCATTCCTAAGAGTAGGTCGTTAAGCAATGTGGTTGGTAAGCGAGGAGCTTAAAGGCAGATAGATGTCTGTCTTGTGGTGTCATAGCACCACAGTGGGTGTATTTTTCAATAGCTATCACACTTATGAACAAAATGTAGTCTTGTGTGACTGAAAATGCTTCATGTAGTAACTACGAACTGACCAAAGGAAAGAGACAAAGACAGAGGGGATTCCCAGTGCTGAAGAACTGGTCGTAAGTACAAGCAGTCGTTAAACGGGCAGGTTGTTAAGTGAGAAGTAACTATATCAAATCATCATATTGTACACTTTGGACTAATGCACTGTGATGTCAGTCAGTTGTATTTCAAAAATCTGGAAAAATTAAAATCCACAAACTTCTTTAAAATTTAAGTTTGAAATCCTTTTTTAATGTATAAATAAATGGTAGTTCATATATGAAAGTTATAGGATCTTCCCAGTTTGAAAAATACTGAAAACAGGCTTGACAACTTACATGAAGGTACTGGTGTCTGATTGGTTCCTGCAGTGCCAGGAAGCCGGAACCGCTCTGCTCTGAGGGAGACGAGCCTCCTTAATCATGGTCACATAACCAACAGTTTGCACTGGGAATAGAACCTGGGTGTTACAAATGTCCCATTTCCTTTATGACTAAAATTAAAACAACAGTGGTAGAACATGAAATGTAGAAGTTCTGCACTGAGAGATGAATTTCTATTGAATATTCAATTAGGAGGGAATTCCCTGTGAAAAGAAAGAAAGACCTTCCCTAAGTAAAAGGTCAGCCATGCATGTGAAGAGCTGGTGTTCTCTTTAGAGATCAAAACTCTGGAAAGAGGATGCCAAGATAGCTCAGCAGGCCCGGGGATCGAATCTCGACCCCAGCCTGTGCAAACTCCTATGCTGAACTGAGCCACAGAAGAGGTGTGTGAGGGGTGTGTGTGTGTGTGTGTGTGAGAGAGAGAGAGAGAGAGACCCTTTCTTTTTTGGAAATCCTGTAATATCCCTTTTCAGGATGATGGCAAAGGTTCTCACTTCCCTCTCAGTTCCCACCCTGTGTAGCCCCACATCCACCTGTGTGGAATGAAATTATGTCACAACTAATGATGTACAACTATGGAGACTGCTCTGGACCCTCCTTGTCTCTCTCACTCTTTCTCTCTATCCTTTCTCTCAAACAATACACAATTTGGGGGCTGGAGGGTGGAATGCACACTTCAAACAATTACTCAGAAGGAATATAAAGTTGAACATGTCCCTGATGTGTCAGGTGAAGCACCTGACAAAGGCCTGAAAGGCCCACCAGAGAATCTTCTGGAACCAGATGGCTGAGGAAGGAGCATCAGGCTGTGATGGTGCACGGGACCCAGCGTGTGGTGCCCAGTGACCCATGTCCTCCACCAGGCTGTGTCCGTGCTCCCACTGGGCAGGCAGAACCCAGATGCTTGGACATGCACCTGCCTGGAACGGCTGGTCCTTCCCCCGGACACTGGTGTTACCAAAGAGCCCCAGAGGCCAATCCTAAGAGCCCCTGTCCTTCCCTATATCCAGAAAAACGAGGATCATGCTCCCCAGGAATCTCTCCTCCCACAGCCTTCATTGGCCCAACACACACTCCACTGACAACAGAAATGTCTACACCTGGTGCTGGATTCCCCCTCCATCACACAGCCTGAGAGACAGCCATTTGCCTAGTTTGTTTGTTTTTTCTCTTTTAGTTTCACTGCTTTTAGTTCAGAGATTATACAGCAGTTCAAATAAGAATCTTGATAGAATTATTCTAGAATGATTAATAACTGAAGAATATTTAAATGTGAATGAATCTTCTAAATCGCTTCCACTTCATTCTATTTGTAGGTACTGTTAATACAGAATTTTTTTTTTTTTTTTGACAGAGAGACAGAGACAGAGAGAGAGAAGGGGAGGGCCCAGAGCAGTCTCCATAGTTGACATTAGTTTTCCATATAGTTTCACTCCACAGGTGGGCACAGGGCAGGAACTGGGCCAGGGGCTCCCACATAGGTCCCGGCAAGAACTGAACTGGGGGCACATCCCAGTTCAGCATGTGGGTCCACATGGGCTGGGGCTGGGATTCGATCCTCGGTCCCCGGGGCTGCAAAGCAAGCGCACTGAGCCATCCCAGCTTCCCCATAATACAGAATTTTTGTTAATAAGTTCACTAAAGTAATCCATAAATACAGCAATATTTAGTCTTCTAAAATAATTTGACCATTTTCTCTTTTAGTTTTATTGCTGTTATTTAAAAGTAGAAAAGTCTACGACTTTTTTGATATAGTGATTACACAATAGCTCAAATGAAAGCTTCATAATACTATAATTTTTAGAATTTTATAAATGTACAGTATAAATGTGATCTATTACAAATTTATTTACATGTTATATGGCTTCTGGCTAGTGTAAATATAGTACTTTTGTTTTGCTACTTAACAAGTTTCTTCTATTGTCCCAGAAAAGAAATTTCTTGTTCCTCTAAAATGTTAAATTTCCTCCCATTTAGTTTCACTTGACTAAGTGAAACTAAACATACAAGAAAACTCAACAGCTATTAGTCTCTTGAGGCTTAAAATGAGTCTTCTGAGGTCACTGTTCCCATTCTTTTCTGTGAGAACGGGAGGACATTTTGTTGGTGCCGTCTCACTCCCTACATGACAGTACTGAGCAGATCCCAGGATCTGAGCTCATTTCTGTGAACCACAGGCTGAATTTAGTCTAGTTTTAAAATTAGTGTTTACAAAATGAATTATTTACAATTTTTAAATGTATACTTCTGTAAATTATAACTCAAAAAATTGCCTAGTATGGCATCAAAATCATGGAGCACTAGGAAGCCCCATGTCCTCATCCCCCAAGGAAACATTAGACAAATACTGGCTAAACTAACGTTATGTGAGCTCCAGGAACCAGGCTAGGATCTGTAACAACCAAGCAAAAGCCCTTTCAGGAAAAAGATACATTCAAAACAGTGTGGGGAGAAGCTGGGATGCTCACCAGGTTAAGCACTCGCCCAGGTCCCGGCCCATGTGGACCCATATGCTGAACTGGGGTGAGCTTCCCAAGTGGGAGACCCACAGTTCGGCCCCCAGCTCGCAGAGCTGTGCCTCCCATGTGAGAAGCCTCTGGCCCGGTTCCTGCCCTGCGCAGCCCCCGCCTACCTGTGTGAAACGAAACCATGTCGAGAACTGATTACGTACAACTATGGAGACTTCTCTGGGTCCTCCCCCTTCTCTCTGTGTCTGTCAAAAACAATAAAATCTTAGAAACAAACAAACAAACAGTAGGGGATGTCAGGATAGTTCAGGAGGTAAGCCCTTGCCTCACAATTGTGATGTCCAGGGTTCAATTCCCGGCCCCGGCCTGTGCAAACCCATATGCTAAACTGCAGCACAACTGGTAACTGCCAGGATGGCTGGCTCAGCAGGAAAAATTCTCGCTCCCATGCAGGAGGCCCCGTATGGTTCCTGCCCCACATCCACCTGTGGAATGAAACCATGTCACAACTAATGATGCACAACTATGGAGACTGCTCTGAGCCCTCCTCCTTCTCTCTCTCACCTTCTCTCAAAATAACAAATCTTTAATAATAAATAATAATAATGTGTGTTATCCAGAAATATATGAAAATGATGATACACCATAACTAGGTTTTCTCACTACATTCATGAGGCACGGGAGCAAAAATAGACTGCATTATATCTGGTGTTATTTTATTTCAGATTTTCATGCATATGCATACATAATATAGGTCCACTTTTTTGACTCTACATTAAATTTTGGAATTAAATATAAGCTACAGATAAAAAAAAAAAATCCTACACATTCCCCAAACTTTTCTGTTTTGGGAAATTAAGTTTCTGAAATTATAGACCAATTATAGTTTTCCTTTGTCAAGTATGACATTAAAAAAATAACAGTTAACTGTATCAGCATTTAATTTTAAAAGGACATTTAACATCAAAACTTTTCATAATAAAAGACTCATTTGATAGTCTGTTATGAAAACCTCACTTTGGTGCACCGAGTTATTTTCTCCTGGGAGGGTGGGGGAGAACTTCAGCACCAGCTAACAGAGGTTCATGATCCAGTGTTACCCCTGGTTTTACCCTCTTCTCTCTCCCACCCCCAATTAGCTGGTTCATTAGCCAAGGTGGCCCAAGTAAGTACCCATCAACATGCTCCTCCCTCCTCCACGCCCCCTGAAGGACCCATCACCTTTGCAGATTGACTCCT
>PVKE010048199.1:0-11667 GCA_004027555.1 Craseonycteris thonglongyai | reverse complement strand
CTAGCCAAATATCCTTTTAATTAAGAGATACTATCATCAAAAGGCAGCATATACAAGAAAACAAAGTCTCCTCCCTCAAATCCGTATTACTCCATGATAGATTTTCACAGCAACTGGTATAGATGTCAATGTATCTTTCACAACCGGTTCAGCTACCCATGGGTATGCTTTCAGAATTCAAGGATGTCATGTCCATAGCTGTCTAACCATTGCACTATTCAACACATGTACGTAGAAATAGTTCAGTGATTTGCTCATTGTGACAACTATTTACACAGACATCGATTTACGTTAGCAATAAATAATCCTGGTATCAAAAGAGAATGCTCATGCACACACTGAGATGGATACATGCTCTTAAAATATTTACACATAGTTTCTCTGTTGCCGCTCTCCCATGAAGCGTGAAAGTGCATGTCCTTCCATGGTCTGTGCATCAGTCTTGCTTCTGGGGTATGCAGCCTTCCATTTCTACAACTTCAGGCCAGCCCTCATATTTGTTTGTGTCCTTGTTGTTCTTTATGTACTGTTCAAAAGGGCTTTTGGTCTTAATGCCTTTTCCACCACAGAAGACCCAGTTATCTCTGAAACCAAGACTGGTAATCGATGTGCTCCCCAATTCAGCAATCAGTCGCCGTGCCTCATCGTTGAGTTTGGTTGCTCCATCACCATACGTTCCCATTAAGACTATTGTTCCATCTTGTGTGGACTTCAGAAACTCAATAAATGGGGCCACATCTCCACCCCACATGTCAAAAAATTTAGTGTCTAGTACTTCTCCTGTTTTTCCGTTTACCAAGGCAACATTGATCCCTCTTCCAACATTATTCTTCACACCACTCATTAAAACATTATCTTCCAGGCAGATTTTGGGTCCCACCACATTGGCTGCTCCACTTGCCATTTTAAAAGCAAAATGCTTCTCAGGGCATGCTTTTGAGATCCCACATTTGTATCTGGGAGGTTTTGTAAAACGTGCAGCTGTGTCCAGTGCTGACCTTGCAAACAGACTTCCTAAACTAGCATCCATTTTTATTTCAAATACTTGAGAAATCACATAAAACGTCAGTAAAAATACTGCTACTGCTACCACCAACTTCGCAGCACCTGCTACCCTCATGTTTGGATTTTCAGTCTTTGGCCCTTTTCATTAAATCAGCTCCCGCCGCCACCAATGCACCTCCGCCACCGGGAAGCCGCGCCCGCCACCTGGCGGTGGAGGACCGAGCGGGCGCCCGGGCCCTCTGGAGGGGACGAGCCGGAGAGCCGAGGGAGGCGCCAGCGGACGGGCGCGCCAGCCCCGGCCCGGGCGCTGCGCAATCTGCATTTGCCACGTGGGAGCCACGGCGGCCGCTCACCCCATTAAATTTAACAATAAAAAAAAACACACAATTATACTGTTTCCAGGTGTACAATTCTAAAAAAGAAAAAAATTTAATTAAAAAATATATATTTCGATGGTGAACATGACTGGCTTTTACCATTAGGGAATAATGATCTCATTCATTCAAAATATATGTATCTAGCACCTACTGTGTGCAATGTGAGCAAAAACAAAGCAAGAATGGCATCTGCCCTCACTAAGTTTGTGAGGGAGATGATATTAAAGAAATCAGCCAACAGAGAGAAACATGACTATAAATTCCACTAAAAACAAGAAAAACATTCTGGGGGGCACTAGGAGAGAAACAAATATAGGGGAAGCCTGATTTAGACGAGGCGCCAGGGAAGGGCCTCTCAGAGAAGATGATATTTGAGTTGAGAAATGTAGGATGAGTGAGTTAGGCAAAATGTGGAGGAAAGGAATACAGGTAATGAGAACAGAATGTGCAAAGGTCCTGAGGTGGGAACAAGGTAGGTATATGCAAAAAACTAAAATAAAGCCAGTTTAGTTAACAAATTGGCAAGAAGTGTGGGGAATAAGGATAGAGAAACAAGCAGGAGTCAAACCACACATGGCCTCGCAGGTCAGGGTAAAAAATGAACGTGTTACTCCACGTGCAATGAGGAATCATTGATGCATTATATGATCTGAATTATGTCATTAAATTTTAAGAGAAAAAAGATTGTGCCAGAGCTATGAAGCTACAGATCCCCAAAAATTTTGCAGGGCTGAGGGGATCGATCCAATATCTGTTTAATGGTGGGAAGTCAGGGAATTTATCTCTGAAATGTCCAAACAGACCACCTTGAGGGAGCCTATATTTCTGCACATTACCGTTCTGAAAAAAAAGGTAGAGACAGACCTAAAGATGAAGGGAACTCCCTGCCTCGTGTATGGTTGTCACTTTACACACCCGGAGCAACTATCTTATCTGATATTATAACTCCCATGTAGGAGAAGCAGGCAAGGAACTGTTAGCCTATTTGACAGAGAAACAGATTCAGAAAAGTTGGCCCATCCATTCATGTATTCATTCACTCGGTCAACATTTATGGCACACTAAGTGGAAACAGGATTACATGCATGCCTTAGCCCTCAAGAATCTCACAGACAAGTGGAAGAAGTAGACAAATGGCATGTTTCAAGGCTCTGGTTTCAAGCACATCTGGACTAGCATCCCAGTCCTGCCACTTTTGTACAGAGCCGTTTCTTCCTAACTAAACCGATGACTATACTTATGCTGCTGCTAATGACAATGATGATGGGTTGTTGAAAGGGGGAAAAGCATGTTCTGAGCGCTTATTAGTAGGGGTTTGGTAGTAGTGGCCACAGCCTTATGACTCAAGTTTCAGAATCATTTCCATGACATGACCCTTCTCTCCATCTCAGGAAAAGCGAGTTCTCCTCCGTGTGAAACTCAAGTGGGCTGAATCAATAGGCAAGTGCCTATTGTCACACCTGCAGCCAGAGATGGAGCCCTGTGTTGCACCCGCAGAAGAGGATGCCCACGAGCACCAATGTGAGGTCAATGGAGGGCAAAGCAGCAGAAGGTGATCAGAGGAAAAGCACCAAAAGCAAAGTGCCCATCAGCCACTTGCTCCCCTGGGAATGCATGAAGAGCTCCTCTTGGCACAAACATACTCCACCCTGTCATACAAAGCAGAGACCACGAGCCAAACACTGTATGTTGACATAGTGCAGCAAATCGGTGGAACAGGAACACAGCCAAAACATATACATCCGCAAACATGTGTTGAACACTTAGCCTTTGAAACCATTTATACATTTATGATAAGCTATATTCATGTATATAGTTGTAGTAGAATGTGTCAAAACTTTACCCCTCACACACACACCCCCCATTGAAATAAAAACTTCAGAATGAGGTTAAAATGCCTCTATACCTGCCTTCACTCTGATAAAAGCATTATAAAGGATCTCTTTTTGGTAAAGAAACTTAACCAAAAAATCTGTATTTTCTTGTTGTATACCAGGTAAAAATAGTTGTCAGTATCTAGGTATATAGTATTGATAATGAAATGGTATAAAATCTTACAGAAGATGAAAAACAACTGAAGCACCTGATGCAATAGTAAGTGATGTGATGGTGATGATGACAGTAAATTGTGAAATATTCACATATGCCACGTATATGCTAATTTCTTATTTCATCTCATTTAACTGTCATGGCAACCCTATGAGAGGTGCAATATGATCCCTACTTCATGGATGAGGAAACCAGGCCACCAGAAAGCTGAGTAATGTCTCAAGGACACACACTGTCTATACCCAAAGCCGGAGCTCAGAAAAAAACGCCTCCTCCTAAAACACTGACATTTCACCTTTGATAAAACACAAGGTTGGGTTAAGCCTTTGCTTTGCAACCATGAGGTCCAGGAATGGAATCCCAGGCCCAGCCCTTGCAGACTCACATGCTGAACTGGGGTACACCTCCCATGTGGAAGGTTCCCACCCTATGAGGCCCTGCACCCACCAGTGTGAAATGAATACATGTCAAAACTAATGATGTACAACTACGGAGACTACTACGGGCCCTCCCCCTTCGCGTTCTCTCTCTCAAAAAATAAAATACATCTTTAAAAAAATTAAAAAACTAACTGAAATTCATGAAATATGTATTCCAAGTAATGAAAATTAACCCAAATTTCACACACAGCTCCAAAGTATTCAAGGACATAAATTTGCTGCAGGAGGCTCCTATGAACTCCCAGTATTGGGATAAAAACAAACAAACTGAGATTAATTAATCAGAATGACACTGAGGTAAGAGTGCTAGACATGACTGCTGAGTTCCAGAAAACTAGATAGACACAGACAAGCATATACACAGACGGAAGTACAAATGTGCATACACGCGGTATACGTCACTAAGAAAACACCTATGAAAGGGCAAAATCTGATGCTTCTGTAACAGAACTATTGCAATCTCTTCACACAGAGGCTGCAAAGAATCAAGGACGGCCTTATCACCTGCCACTGTGATCCCAGCTGAGCCTTGGCCAGACTTGAAAGGGCCCTCTCTCCACAGTCAGCAGGGCGAATCACTTAGGGCTTGAGAACAAGCTAGCCCTAGTGCTCAGCCTGCTAAACCACCCTCTGAGAAACTGCCTTTGTGGGTCCTGGATTAGCAGAATTCAATGGCTGCCCCACCTCCTAAAGTTGAAGGACAGAGAGACAAAGAGCCCGGAAGCTGGAAGGGACCATCAAAGGCTGCCACCCGGATATGCCCCTTCCCTACTTCTGGAGTTGGCTTCATCTTTGGGTCCACAGAAACCATTAGCAGCACTGAAATCAAGGCTCACACCCAAATAGGTGTCATAAATATCGCCTAAATAATGGCTCATTTTTTCTCAATGTCCAAGAAAAATAAGACCAGGAAAGTTGAGTTCTGTCTTCTACTTATCATCATGTGTAAAACTCCTAGTTCTGCCCTCTGACAAAAGGTCAACTGTCATTTATTCTATGCATCTGACATTTCAGCAAAGCCCAAAATGGAGCCTTTGGCACCAAGAACTGTACTTGAGTGCACAGTATGAGAACTACAGTTGGGTTGGAGAGGGCATGCTGAGTCCCCTTGAAGGCAGGGACACGGCCCAATCCCCCCACTCAACATGAGCAGAAGCAGACGTTAACCAATCCCTTAGGCAAAATCATCTCTCTCTCCCAGACTCTTGCTTGTAAAGCTGTGATAACACCACATAGCAAGATCATGACAGGTACAAAATCACAGAACTTCGAGTGCTAGGAAATGAACAGGTGACATGAAAATATCCTTGTCTTAAATAGGGAAAAGTCTGAGGCCCAAAGAATAAACTCTAGGGGAAGCCAGGATGGCTCAGTGGGTTAAGCGCTCACTTTGCAGCCCTGGGGACCGAGGATCGAAACCCAGCCCCGACCTGTGTGGACCCATATGCTGAACTGGGGAGTGCCCCCAGTTCAGTTCTCACCCGGGTGAAGACCCAGGCCCAGTCCCTGCCCTGTGCAGCCCTACTCCCACTTGTGGAATGAAATTATGTGGAAAAACCAATGATGTGCAACTATGGAGACTTCTCTGGGCCCTCCCCCTTCTCTCTGTCTCTGTATCTCTCTCTCTGTCAAAAGCAATAAAAATAAATCTTTAAAGAATAAACTCTAGAATGTTAGGAGCCTTTGAAAAATAACAGTTGATAGGAAGTCTGCCATAGAGAGTGAAATTTCTAAAATACAAATGAAAAGGATAGCAGAAATAGGAAACCATTCAAGACTCATTCCACAGGCAATTTGGGAATGAAAAGGAAAGAAAAGGGGGAGAGGAGGGGAGGGGAGGGCAAAGGAGAGAAGGGAAGAAAAGAGAAGGGAAGGGGCTAATCAAATTATGCAAAAACCATGTTTAAAATCCCCCAGGCCTACATTCATGCCCTCACCCACTTCAGACACTGGACTCTCCAGTCCTCCTGAATCCATCACTTGACTCCCAAATTTTTGCATGTTTGAATACTTCATGTCAGCCACATTTGAAATAAATGTCACTTGAGAGGGACATCCCTAAATACCTTTTCCAAAGGGATTCCATGCTGACTGCCAACTATGGACAGGGCACGGCATTGGCAGTTTAAAGGACCCACAAAGGGTTGGCACCTGCAGCCTTACAGATTCTTCTCCTGTGCCATTCACCCAGAACCCATATGGCTCAAACACAACAGGCCTGGGGAAGCCTGGATGGCTCAACAGGTTAAGTACTTGCTTTGAAGCCCAGGGACCAAGGATCAAATCCCGGCCCCGGCCCATGTGGACCCATATGCCAAACTGGAATGTGCTTCCCAGGTGGGAGGCCTCCAGTTTGGTTATCACCACCCGGTTCAGCCCCTGGCTAGAGGGGGTGTGCCTCCCATGCGGGAGGTGACCAGCCCAGTTCCCCTCTGCATGGCCCCTGCCCACCTGTGTGGAACAACACCATGTCAAAAATTGATGATGTACAACTATGGAGACTGCTCTGAGCCCTCCCCCTTCTCCCTGTCTCTCTCTGTCTCTGTCAAAAACAATGAATTAAATCTTAAAAAAAAAAAAGATACAGGCCTCTAAAGGTTTAAAATATAGATGGAATAGATGCCTGCCTGGGCTGCCCACTTTGGAAAAGTTCCCAGCTCCCTGAACATCTCTCAAAAAGACACTGACAAATGTCACAACCATTAGCAGGGGCTGGTCTTGGAAATCAGCCTGTGTCACACCACCCTTATCAGCACACTTGATTGCATCCCTTCAGGTCCAATGACTTTCCTGAGACTGGTCTATAAAAGCGGGGTGCAGCTGTCCCCCTGACACACGAGGCAAGAACAGGAAGAGAGGCAGCTTCTGAAACGTTTACCCATCCACACTGACCCATCGACACTGGGCAAGGTAAGAACTCGCTGAGTCAAATTCACAAAAGAACAGGTGGAAAGTCAGAAATAAAAGCAAGCATAGAACAGCTCATTAAAGGACAGAAAACTAGTGGTTGGCATTTAGACTCCCTCCAGCCATGCCGCTCCCCTGCTGAAATGCAGAGCACTCTGCCTAGCACAGTGGGTGTTACAATTGCCAGTTACGCAACACCTCTTAGAAAATGGGGGTTTGTTACTAGGATTCCCAAGGGTCATCAATCCAGTCATAGGCACAGAAGTTCACTCTTTTTTCCTCACAGGACACTTAAATCTCTCCTGATACACTAAATGCCAATTTCTCATAGATGAAGGTAAAAGGAGAAAAATAATGAAAATGTGATGATTTTCTTTTCATAAAGCCTAACTCATTGAATTCTTCAATGTGAAGGATTGTCATTGGCTTCCGATTAGGGTCTTACCAACACTATGCAATAGCGGTTCTTCCGATGTTATTGGTAACTGGCAGGCAGCTTAATCTGGACAGTGCCTACCTACACACCATACGAACAAAGACCGACGAGCCTGACTGTATGCAATTTGCCTGCCTAAGAAATCCAGAGAGGAACTCCACAGTCTACTTGCTCCGCTGAGGGAAAATGCCCTAGAACACAAAGTTGTCCATGATCCAAACGTTAGAGACAGAAAGCAGAGAATCATAGTAAGGGAAGAATCTGCCAGCCAGAAAAGGAAGTGATCTCCACTGAGTCACACAGCCCAGCTCAGAGTCAAATGGGGCTCTCCTGCCTGGGTACGAACCCTGCTCTCTGACTTCTTGCTGGTGCTAGGGTCCTCAGGTGCAAAGAAGGCTAAAGATACTATCTAGTGCCAGGACATCCAATCTTTTTACTTCCCTGGGCTACACTGGAAGAACAATAGTCTTGGCCCACACATAAAATACACCAACACTAATGATAGCTGATGAGCTTTTAAAAAATTGGAAAAAACTCATGTTTTAAGAAAGTATATGAATTTGTGTTGGGCTGCATTCAAAGCCATCCTGGGCCACATATGGTCTGCAGGCCACAGGTTAGACAGGATTGGCCTATAGTAAGGGCTTGGTCTGTACTGAAAGGGTACCATCAGCCCATAGACACCCTTATGCAAAGGTAGAAAAGAAGCAAAAACAGGCCCTTCTTTGAGACAAGGACTGCCATGTGCTAGAACGTTGTCCCAAGAATACACTATGCAGACTAGAATATCTACAAAGTCAATGGCACCCTCACACAAGAGCTAGGATGGTGTAGATACACCCAATACAAACCTACTGACAGTTTTATGGTCCATTCAGAATGTGGTGTCTGACAAAACCCTCCTTTGCAGATATCAGCCACCAAGATGCAAATCCTTTGGGTCCTGGCCATCATGCTGGCCTTCCAGGAGGGAATACTTCAGGAGCTGATTCCACCTCCAGGGACGTTTGGAAAACTTGGTGCCAGACTACCCCCTCCAATACCAGAAGTGGTTTTCGGCAGTGCCCCAATTCCAAATTACTCTCTACTTACGAAAAGTCAAGCTGGGACTCCCACAGTGGCAAGATACTTCATGTCTACCAGCAAACTCAATGACTGTAAGTAAGGACTGTTTCACCTGTACAACTTTGACTTCCCATCCCCACACACACACTTCTCATGTCAAAGCCCAAAAGCTACTTATGCCTTCTGAACTAGTGGTTCTCAGTGGAGTTGGTAATTGGAATCAACTTGGGAGCTAATTAACAAAATGCTGCCTGGGCCCCACTCCAGACATTCTGGAGCAGTACCACTGCAGCAGTACCACGTTAGACCTGAGAACCTGATCCTAATAACATCCAAGATGATGCTGAGGCCGCTTGTCCACAGACCACATATTGGGCACGATCAGTCAAAGCAACCCTGGAGAAGAAAGCTCTTAGATACAGCGGTCTCTCTGGTTACATGCTTTTGATGTGACTTATCACAGGTACACTGTGTCAGATCTCATAGCTAGTTTCACACTGCTGAGCCCCTGAGCTCATCCCAGACACCCATAAGTGCTAGAAGCATCACCCTGGTTGACCAGGAGCCATAAAACAAGAAATCCAGGTCCACTTCTAAAACTCTTGAGCAGATCCGCACATCCAAACTCCCTTCTCACCCCCTCCCTGAATCTCAGCCTTTACCACAAGAAGATGAGTTCTGTCCTACACCAATCCCTCAGGGCCTGAGGGCAGAGAAGTCAGGTAATACAAGACTTGGCAAAGAACTGACTCTCTTAGCAAAAAAGAAAGGAAATAGGACTTATCAGCAAACAAAACCAGCAGGAAAGTTTTGAGAGCTCCCCTTAAAGGCCTTCTGCAGCCATGGCCAAGCTCAGCATTCCAGGATGAAAGGACAGGGTGACAGCAGGTGACTGAGGGGGCCTGGGCACCTGCCTGGTTACCACACTGCCCAACCCCACAGGTCACCCACCACTGCTTTACCTCTTCAAGAACATGTCTTCCACTCTTCTAACCCTCCTACCTTATTACAAATCACTTCAAATATACAGCAAAGTTCAGATCCCGGTACAAAGGACAGCTGTGTACCCTTCAAGCAGTGATTTGGTGGTGGTGGTGGTGGTGAATTTCATTGTCAGACAAAGAAAAACTGAAAAGATACACAAAACAAACACCTTTGTACCCAACATCTAGATTAAAAATAATACCCAGCCATAGGGCTGAAGGCACTGAGTCCCACAAGGCTGCAAATCCCTTCCTCTTCCTCTCTCCCTCCCCTCCAGAGGAGGCCTCTGACCTGGTTAATTTTACCTTGCCATTTCTTTATATTTTATGACATGTGGCTACTCCCTCTCAACATTAAAATTTGCACTACCTGTTATAAAGTTGCCCAAAATGTGGTCTGCTTACATTGACCCTCATACTATTATGTTACATCACTGTTATAATAAGAAATGTTGGTCTATTCATTTTCAGGGCAATATTCAACCTGATGAACCCTCCATGATTTGCACATCTATCAATTTTGTTTTTCCCCAGTAGTGGGCAACATTGAGCAATACTCCCTGAACTCTCTTGTTTGGGTCTCCAGGTTCACATATGCAAGAGATTCTCTAGGGCGGGGGTGGCGAACCTATGGCACACGTGCCCAAAGTGGCACGCGGAGCAATTATTTCAGCATGCAGAATTATTGTTTTTTGTTATAAAAACATCCTATGCCTCTTATAGACATAAAAATAACCGATACCTCTATCTCACTCGATGGGTTGGCACGCGAGTCGAGCGAGCATACTCTTATTTCATAAACTTTGGCACTCAATCGCCAAAAGGTTCGCCACCCTTGCCTAGGGCAAGCTTGTCCAACCTCCACTGATGGGCCGCAAGTGGCCCAGGAAGGCTCTGAATGCAGCCCAACACAAATTTGTAAGCTTTCTTAAAACATTATGAGAGTTTTTTGCAATTACTTTTTTAGCTTATCAGCTATTGTTAGTGGTAGTGTATTTTATGTGTGGCCCAAGACCATTCTTCTTCCAATGTGGCCCAGGGAAGCCAAAAGGTTGGACACCCCTGCTCTAGGACATAAGCTGGGGAGGGGGTGCGTCCACATCATCCCATGTAGGCACAGGCTCTCCAGGGTGCAGAGCCCGGGCAGAATAAGCAGCAGCACAGATCCAAAGCTGTGGCCCAGCGGCTCGGCAGGCACTGGAACTAGCGAACTTCTTCCTTCTGCTACTCTTCTGAGCCAGCGTTGTTGTCCCTCAAGTTTCCGTAGTGTAGGGGGTATCACGTTCGCCTAACACCTCTGTGCTGAGGCAGCCACGTGGACCATCATCCACATGTGACAGCTCTTCTGATCTCCTTCCTCAGGCCATCAAGAGCAGCATGATAGGATAGGTCCCTGCAACTTCACAGCTCCGCTACATGGCTCTTGGCCCTCCTCCCCACACCTCCATCCTCTGGGATTCCACATCTCCCAGACCTGCTTCTCTCTAGTGTGGAGGCACAGCCAGGGGGAGCACCTCCACCACCCTGATGACAACAGTGCTGCAGGAGCATGACAGCTGATAAGACACTTCTACTAGAGGGAGCTTGGCAAAGGTAGCAGGACCTCCCAGTGACCCATGAGGGAAAAATGAGGCCTAGAAAAGGGACTTGCACAGAAACAGATGCAGAACAGGAAAGTCCAGATCTGTCAGCTCTGCCACCACATCCCCCACCAGCCTCCTACCCTACTCAGCACTTCAAACGGTAATCACTCATTCTGTCCTGACCAATGACCCATGCTGCAGGTTCTATCATGCACCCCTGGACAATGCAGAGCCTGAGACTGGGCCCTCAGGGGCAGAGCCTACACTATATTATATTCTAGGTCACTGGGTTCAAAAGCTAGACAAGGTCCTTTCATTCCATGCCCAAGTCACATCAAGGAACATACTCAGAACCAGGCTGGCCTCAGGGAGGTGCTAACAAATGTTAACTCTTAACAGGGGTCCAGTGTATCTCTATAATGCCAGGCTCTCTTCAGGGAGGACAGAAGCAGGGATTGGTATGTCTGGGATGCACCATATACAGTGCCTCTGGGCCCCACAATTCCACGGTGCTGGCTCTCCAGCTAGAAGCTCACTCTGGCTGGACAAGCTGGGTGGCTACCAGTAGGAATGTGTCTCTTGAACCCTTTCAGATCTGAACGCCACCCTGCCCGCACAGATTGAGAAGATGCTGATGTGTAAGGAGGTGGATCTGGCCGGTCTTCTTGGGAAAGTGTTGAACGCAGTGTCCGACTTGGACCTGCTGTCTTTGTTAGACATCACTTCCTCCCTCAATATCCTTGGTGGTGGTGGCCTTGGTGGTATCCTGGGCAAGGGGAGTGGCAGCAAGCCCTCAAAGCTCCCACTGTCACCGCTCTTAGA
>PVKE010048198.1:0-11667 GCA_004027555.1 Craseonycteris thonglongyai | reverse complement strand
TATCTCTCTCTCTCTCTCTCTCTCTCTCTCTCTCTCTCTGTCAAAATAAATAAATTTTATATATATATATATATATATATATATAATAGAATGAATAAAATAACAGCTCTCTGCATTGACTAATTATGGCAATGTACAATAAATTAAGGATTATGATAAACCTACATGAATTTTTGAAGGACTGGCTATATGATGTGAAGTCGAGGTCGAAATTGAAGATATTTTGCAGTGTAATTAGGAGGATATGAAATGCATAATGTAGATGTGGGAAGGTTAAGAACATTCAGATACAATTATAGTCATGTTTATTCAGGGGAGTTTACTTTCTGTACTCATATAGGTACTGAAAATAAGAGATAATTTGAAATTCAAGCATGGAATTTCTAGGGAGAACAAGGCTGGTGATTTAGAAGTGGGAATTGTTGGCATACTAATTAACAGGTGAGATGACCTAAAGAGAGAAGGAATTAATTTTATTCAGTAAAAGAATTACATTTCTAACAATCAGCAGTCAGATACTGACTGACATGCATTGCCTTGAAAGGAACTGAACCTTTAGTTAGTTGATGTATTAACAGCATTCTCACATACAGATTTTAGGAAGTCCTGAGATTGAGTCATACACTAATCATTTTGAGAATCTTAGAGTTAATGCTAACATTTTATGGCTTACAATTCTTGCTATTTACATTTATTACTCTAAGTCTTACCATATTACATTTACAGATACATGTACAAATTTAATTATTTTGCATCAGTAAACAAGTAAAAGTTTTGATATATATTATTGTTTGCCAAGGGATTGAATATCATATATGTTTGAGAAGGTCACTCTATGCATTGGGTAGGATTTTTGTATAGTGTTAATATATTTAGGTTATACCATATAATGAAATTGAAGTAAGAGCCAAAATTAAGTCATGATATGCCTTTGATTCATACACACAGCAAAACTGACCTACTATTTACATAGTTGTATACTGCAAAAGTAGAGACAATTTGATATGAAAATGAAAAAATTATTATGACAGAATATACACTTATGTTTTGATAAGTGTTATGTTTTGTTATGTTATGTTTTGAATGTTTTGATATTTCTCCAAAAAATATTTTTACCTTTGATGAGTAATGTGGCCCAGTTATGGATGATCATTTCTAAGATTCCAATATGTGCTGAGTGGACCTAGAGGGCATATGCTAAGTGAAATAAGTCGGATTGAGAAAGACAAATACCATATGATCTAACTTATATGTGGACTCTAAAGAACAGGAAAAATTAACAGACAAAACAGAAATAGACTCATAGATACAGAGAACAAACTGATGGTTGCTAGATGGGAGCGGGGTTGTTTGGCTGAATGAGAAATGTGAAGGGATTAGGAAGTACAAATTGGTAGTTATAAAATCATCATGGAGATATGAAATAAAGCAGGTGTCCCCAACCCCAATAGCGGTCTGTGGCCTGTTAGAAACTGGGCTGCACAGCAGGAGGTGAGTGGTGGATGAGCGAGCTAAGCTTCATCTGTCTTTACACCTGTTCCCCGTTGCTGGCATTACTGTCTGAGCTCTGCCTCTTGTCAGATCAGCGATGGCATTAGGTTCTCATAGGAGCGTGAAACTTATTGTGATCTGCACATGCGAGAGATCTAGGTTGTGTGATATTTATGAGAATATAATGCCTGATGAGGTGGAATTGAGGTGGTGACACTAGTGCTGGAGAACAGCTGAAAATACAGATTAACATTAGCATACAGGTTTCACTACAGAGAGACTAATAAATCAGTTGCCTATAGGCTCTTATCAAAGCCCTATCAGTGAGTGGTGACCATTAAGCTGTATCTAGAGCTTGAAACATCCCAAAACCATCCTCCCCTTTTCCCCAGTCCATGGAAAAATTGTCTTCCATGAAACTGGTCCCTGATGCTGAAAAGGTTTGGGATCACTGAAACAGAATATGAGGGAATATAGTCAATGATATTGTAAAAACTATATATAGTATCAGATGGATACTAGACTTATTGGGAGATCACTTCATAAATTATATAAATGCCAAACTACTGCACTGTACATTTGAAACTAATATAAAATGATATTGAATGTCAACTATAACTTTAAAAACTATATAGTCATGAGATGTAAAGTACAGCATTAGTAATACAGCCAATGGTATTGTAATAGCTATGTAGGGTGTCAGATGGGTAGTAGACTTTTGGAGATTATCATTTTGTGAGGCTTGTAAATTTCTAATCACTATGTTTTTTTGCACACCTGAATCTAATAATAATAAAAAATCTCTTATTATTTAGTCTTGAACTTTTGACAGCCACTGCTTTCCCATTTTATAGCGGCATAAATATATACAGTCATACCTTGGAACTTGACTGCTATGAAACTTCAAATTTGGTACTTGACACATTTTGATGCAAAAATTTTGTTCCAGTACTCATTGTTTGTTTGGTATTCTTAAGCCTCCTGGAACTAGTGATTTTTCTTATGGAAAAAATTTGTTTGGTACTTGTTGTTTTTGGTACTCATCGCACCTCCTGGAACCAATCAATGATAAGTATCAAGGTACCACTGCATATCAATGAAATGTAAAAGGTAGCAAGTTGAGAGTTTTAGGAAAAACCTCCTAGTAAATTATCTCAGCCAAAGAAAAACTTGTGTATAGTAAATACAATTCATCTCCCTAAAATATTACAGATATTTTAAATAATCAAATAAAATAGGAAAGTTTCATACTGCTCCTCTCAAAACATTCTCAGTAGAAAATGTTTAATTACTATTTTGTGATACCCTATTATTTATTATCTAGAAGGAAAGAGAACTTATCAAACCTCATACCAACATGGGTTTCAAATTTTTGTCCTCTTTATATTCACAAATTTGCTACTTCAATGATTAATATCTAAATAGGCCAAGGAATATGATGTTTGGATTGAGTAAAGAAACCCCATATGAAAGAAAATAGGTACAATTACTACCTTAAAGAGCACCTCAGAAAAACAGCAGACTATATTTTGGTATTTTGTGAAAATAACTAAGATATACTTTTTACCTTTCCTATATTGAACCTTACATTTAAAACGGTCAAAAACCATTTTTCTCCTTGTTTGTGGATGACAATAAAGGAATTATACTTTATGTATATACATAGAGTGTAGAGGATAAAAGATATAGGTCTAAGATAAATATAGGAAACAAAATCCACAAATTGTCCCCTAATGTCTCAGCATATGAGAGTTTCCAGATTTATTTTACCCCGTCTCCTTTTTTTTCATATTATAGGTCAGTGTTAGTGTGTGAGAAATATTTTAAGAACACATAGAAAGTGTGATCAGAATTGAGCAGTACAGTTCAACACTGGAGAAACCGTTAAGCAGCAGAACCACCTGAGAGCTAGTGGAAAGCACTGCTATATTAGTGCCTTTCTACATGAAGGACCACCAACAGCCAGCCAACAAGTTGGCTTAGAAAATCAGGAAGGTAAGTAAACTGTCTACACTTAAACCAATGCAACCTTCAAATATTCTATTCTGGGGCATAACTTTTTAAAAATATCCATATTTTCTGCTTAAACCATCAAGATTTGGGCTGAATTTAGTAAGTGACCATTTTGCCAGAATTTCTTCCCATATACCACGCTTCTTCTCAGAAGGAAATAGTATTTTTGTAATATTTATGGTTATTCTCTATTATAAATTTCTCTAGCCTGACTATGGTAAAACTATTTGAAGTAAAAGTAAATATACTTAATTTTCTCATCAGGAAATGACTTAAATTTCTTCCCAATTATCACTTCCTCCAAAAATCAGTCACTGTGTTAAATGCATCTTATTTCATGAATTATTACATTTAAAAAAAAAAACCATAGTTCTATGACAATACATTTCTTTAAAATTAAATATAATTTTCCCATTCCTTCCAGTAAAGTCATAAAATATGACTAACTTTAAATTTAACAAACATTTAAATGAACTACTTTTTTCTAGGAACTGTGGAGCTGCAATTTAAAAACAAACCGTGGGGGAAACCGGGATGTCTCAGTGGGTTAAGCGCTCACTTTGCAGCGCCGGGACTGAGGATCAAAACCCAGTCCCTGCCGGTGTGGACTCACATGCTGAACTGGGGAGTTCCCCCAGTTCAGTTCTCTCTCTGTCTCTGTATATATATGTAATCTCTGTCAAAAACAATAAAACATTTAAAAATAAATAAATAAATAAATACCGAACAGAGAGAGAGAGAGACAGAGAGATCCCATCTTTAAGAACTCAGTGTTTAATAACCTACTTACGCTACCTAGGAAAGTTCTATGTGCTGGGGAACTACCAACTATCCTCTGCCTCATAATCTTAAATTCAGGTGGGGCAGGATGGACAAGGATCATAAATAATATATACAGGATAATAAATAATATTACAAATAAACAGGAAAAGGATATAGAATTTAGGGTTGGAAGCTTGCAATTTTATGAAGGGTGGCCAGGGAAGTTCTTGTTGAAAATGTTGCATCTAAGTAAGTCCTGAAGAAGGTGAAGGCATAACAGAGGTTGATATCATGAAGCAAAGCATTCCAGGGAAACACGAGAGGAAGCAGAAAGGCTTTGAGATGAGAGCATTGCTGTGGGAAGGACAACTAAGAAGCCAACATTGTTGGAGTGGAATCAGTAAGGCGACAGCAGTAACAAATGATGTCAGAGAGGAAATAAGAACTTCATGCCATTAGAATGTAATTTGCCAGATTGTTACTTTGAAGCTCTCTCTCAGAGAAATACATCATATTATAGGTGACTCTCAGCATTTTCCTTTCTTTCCCTGTGTCCTCTATGACCAGAAAAGGCAAGATGTTCAGAGTGACTTCTGGTTGGAATATAGCAGTCATTATCATGAACTTGGCAAATGTTCTCATTCACTTAGTGAAAACACTGTTTACAAATTACTTTTTAATGATTCTCACACTCTAAGAGATTTTCAAACCAGTGGGGAGAACTAGATAGTTCGCTTGTTTCCTCTGACTGTGGAAAAAAACATGATAAAATTCAATGGAGGGGAAGCTGGGATCGCTCAGCAGGTTAAGTGCTCACTTTGCAGCCACAGGGGCCAAGGATCTAATCCTGGTCCTGGCCCATGTGGACACATATGCTGAATTGGAGGTGCTTCCCATGTGGGAGGCCCCGAGCCCAGTTCCCTCCCTGCATGCCTCTTGCCCACCTGTGTGGAAAGGAACCATGGCGAAACTGATGCACAACTATGGATACTACTCTGGGCCCTCCCACTTCTCTCTCTCTCTCTCTCTGTCTCTGTCAAAAAACAAAATAAATTTTTAAAAACTTCACTGGAGTCTGGTCGAGTAGGGAATTCTAAAGAAGTCACAGTAATTAAAGAAAATGCATTGACTCCCTTCCTCCCAACTGTATCCAACCTAACATAACATCTTATCCATAGAAAGCCCTTAATACATATTTGTGAGTTAATGGCTGATAGAACCTGTGCAAGTTTTAAATGATAGAGCTATTAAGGAAATAATGACTAGTAAATAGTTTACTCCAGAAGGAATATAGAGCTAGGTAATTATCATCGCCCCTTATAGTATAGGCTTCCCCTGCTAGGTGAGTGTTCTAGGAACCCATCTGCATCACTGTACCAGCTGACATTGTGAGAGGATGTGTTCTGCTTCAGGGAATTTGTTTTGGATACACTCAACATGTTTGCCCATTTCATGATTGGTGATTGACACGAACAACATGTGGCATGACAGTGCACCTGCCCGTAACACATTGAGTGTTCAGTAGTTTTTGACCAAAAATATCAGGACTCCCCCCATGCCCTACTCTTCCTATTCACCAGATCTTGCCCCAGGCGACTTTTTTTGTTTGTTTATTTCCACAGGTGAAAAAAATCCTCCAAGGAAAACAGTTTGCCAACGTGGAAGAGGTGAAACAAACAGCAAAAGCACAAAAAGGCATCAAAACCGATGAGTTCAAAAACTGTTCTGAGCAGTAGAAAAAGTATCTTTATCTTCATAGATGTATTGCATCAAATGGAGAGCACTTTGAAGGTGACTGGGTTTAAACATGTAAGAATAAATACACAATGTTTTATAAATAAATTCTAGGATTTTTTTGGGTTGTCCTCATATAAGAAACACACACAAGTGTTTCTAGGCTCACAAACCTTTCACCATTCACACCAACGTTAATATATACCTATAACTTGTGCTTATATCTTCACCTGGATTCTGACATAGATGTGACAATAGGGGTTCATACGTTAGGTTGACCACTTGGTCATTGGTTTCTCCCTTTGTTTCATGAGTGACAGTGCCATAAAGCAGGTTCAGGGGGTCATCCTCAATGCAGGGAAGACACAATCACCTTAATTGGCTTTCATAGCTCTAAATTATCTTTAGTTTCTTGATATATTTTCCTTCTTTGAACATCAATAGAAAGCACCGAAATGGAGCCCAGTGTTGTTGTAGGTGCTGGGTTTTGGAAAGTGGACAGACCTGAACACCTACTGCAACAACAGCAATAAAAATCTGCCTCACAGAATTTACTTTCTAAAAACAGACTCTAAATAAAATAAATCATATTATTGACATCATAGAGTTTAAACAGGAATAGAAACAAGGACAAGAATTATCAGTAAGGATTAGAATCCCCAAGATATTACATATGAAGCAAATTAATTAAAGTTTGAATACACATTGTCTGTATAATGAGATTAAAAAATAATGCCTTCTTCATGCATTCTGATAAGAAGTAAATGAGAAAACGTGAGATAAAGTATTCACATTGTATTTTACATTCAGAAATTTTCAGAAGCACGTTAATTTTACTGAAACTTCTTATAATCAGCACTAGCAGAGATAGTTACTTAAAAGTCAGTGATTCCGAATACTAGAAGTTTCTCTGTTGTTTTTATAATGTCTAATAAATCTCCAGTTGAGGGGGAAAAAACAATATCAAGTGTCTTTATAAATTCAGTTATACCCGAAGTGATTAGCAATATTTCATCCGTGGTTGTCAGGCAAAATAATGATGCCCCTCCCCAAGATGCTCATGTGCTAATCAACAGAACCTATGAACATGGAAAAAGGGAATTAAGGTTAATGATGCAAGGAAGGTTGCTAATTAGATGACCTTGCGATGGAGAAATTAACCCAGATTATCCACATAGACCCAGTACAATCACGTGTGTCCTTAAAAGTGAGCATCTTTCCCAGTTATGGTGAGAGAAGAAACTGACAACACAAGAAAGGTCAGAAATGCACAATGTCACCAGCTGATGGAGGAAAGGGGTCACCACCTAACGAATGCATGTAGCTCTAAAAGCTGGATAAAAGCAAAGAAACGAGTTTTCCCATGGAGCCTCCAGAGTATTGACATAAGCCCACTGAGACCTGGATCAGACTTCTTACTTGCAGAACTGTAAAATAATAAATTTGTGTTGTTTTTACCCACAAATTACCACAAGTTCTCAAGATGTGTTACATCAACTATACAGAAAACAAATATGCCATGATTTATGATTTTCCACAATTACCTATACAACATGTCTCCTGAGCATTGATGTCGATGCTGATCAATGTTTACAGCTCTAGCTGGGTAGTTAAAATCAGTAGTAAAAGAATTTGGCAGCAAGAAACTCCTTATCTTAGTGCAGAAAAACAAACAACAAAAAAAAACCACCTGGAAACTATGTCATTGTTACCAGCCAATGTCACCCCAATAAATCTAACAATTAAATGCACACACACACGCAATGAGGAGAAACCTATTAATTTTGAAAGAAAAACATGGACAAGATTATTTTTGAGAACTCTATCTCAAATTAAGTCCTCAAAAAGGATCTGTAAAAGTATAAATTTTCAGTTATAAGAATAACAGGGAAGCCGGGATGGCTCAGTGGGTTGAGTGCTCATTTTGCAGCCCTGGGGACCGAGGATCGAATCCTGGCCCCAGCCAGTGTGGACCCATATGCTGAAGTGGGGAGTGCCCCCAGTTCAGTTCTCACCGGGGCGAGACCCCGGCCCAGTTCCTGCCCTGTGCAGCCCCGCTTCCACCTGTGGAATGAAACTATGTGGAAAAACCAATGATGTACAACTATGGAGACTGTTTGGGGTCCTCCCCCTTCTCTCTGTCTCTGTATCTCTCTCTCTCTGTTAAAAACAATAAATATAAATCTTTAAAGAATAACAAACTTTAGGAATCTAAGGTGTAATGCATCATGATGATTATAGCTAATTACACTGTATTACATACTTTAAAGTCACTAAGAAGATCTTAAAAGTTCTCACCACAAAAAAAGAAATGGTAATTATGTGACATGACGGAGGTATTAACTAAGCTATGTTGTTAATCATTTTGCAATTATACAAGTGTATCCAGTAAACACGTTGTACTTCTTCAATTGATACAATATTATATGTCAAATAAGTCTCAATTAGAAATGGGATAAAAAGGGGATCCTTATTCACTTCCATGGTTCATAAATATGTTGTGTTATTTAACTTTTCTTCTGAGGCAAGGAAAAAGATTTACAGTATAGTAAATTTGAACACTTAGGTATTGTTAAGTCCAAGTAATTTGCCTCATTGCTTCCTTTTAGCTGTGAGTTCTTTTTAAAGAGAGATTCATATTTCTGATTTTGTGTATTTCTTTATCAGAGAGTAGGCTTATATTAGTTACTGTTTCTACATTTCATAAAGCATCTCACAAGGCACACAGTACATCTAAGATGCACAATACAGTGTTCCCTCGCCACTTCGCGCTTCATGGTTTGCGGCTTCAGTGCTTCGCGGGTTTTCCCAAAATATTCATCAAAAAATAAAAATGAAAAAATACAACCATGTCGGCAGCCACATTGCGGAAAGGAGCGTTGTTTCATGTGGATGCGCGAGAGAGAAGGATCCCTGCGTGTCAAACAAAGAGCTGAGGTGACTCAGAGTCCATCCCACGGGCTCTCATAAAGGCGCGTGACTGGTTTCCGGGGCGACATCGACCAATGAGAAAATTCCTAGGGGCAAATCCTACTTCGCGGTTTTTCCGCTTTCGCGGAAGGTTCTGGTCCCCATTAACCGCGAAAAACGAGGGATCACTGTATATATGTTTTTGGGGATTTTTTTTTACTTTTTGTTAAATTTATTGGGGTGACATTAATTGATGCTAATTACATTGTGTCCAGGTATACAATTATACATTACAGTGTCTATACATCGCATTATGTGCTCACCACCCAGAATCAGTTCTCTTTCCATCACCGTATGTTTGATGCCCCCTCCCTATAACCCCCACCCACCTCTCCCACCCACCTCCCCCCTTACCCTCAGGTAACCACTAAACTATTGACTGTGTCCATGAATCTTTGTTTCTTTGTTCCTTTTAGTTTTATATTCTATCTATAAGTGAGGTCATGTTTCTTGATTCCTTCATTCTGACTTATTTCTCTTAATAATGTGTTTTCAAGGTCCATCCATCGTGTCACAAATTGCTGTATTTCATTTTTTCTTATTGCTGAATTGTATTACATTGTATAAATGTACCGCAACTTTTTTATTCAGTCATCTATCAGAGGACACTTTGGTTCATTCCATGACTTGGCCACTGTGAACAGTGCTGCAATGAACATTGGGGTACATGCATATTTGCAGATGAAGGTTTTCAGGTTTTTGTTTTTGTTTTTTTGGTAGATACCCACCCAGGAGAGGGATTGCTAGGTCAAATGGCAATTCCATTCCTAGTTTATTGAGGAATCTTCACACTGCCTTCCACAGTGGTTGTATCAATTTACATTCCCACCAGCAGTGTAAGAGGGTTCCTTTTTGTCCACAGCCTCTCCAGCACTTGTTATCCCTTGTCTTGTTGATTCTAGCCATTCTAACAGGTGTGAGGTGGTATCTCACTGTGGTTTTAATTTGCATTTCCCTAATTGCTAGTGATGTTGAGCATTTTTTCATGTATCTGTTGGCTGTTTGCACAATATATGTTATTAGCCTCTTTTCCAATTCCTCTTTTTTTTTTAACTCGGGCTCTCCATAAGGGTGGTCATTGGCTTTTTATCTATAATATCATCTATGTATATCTAGTCTTTTGGATTTTATCTACTATTGATAAATATTAAATTTATACAGATGATATTTTAGTGATACAGATTTCATTTTAAATCAGTCACTCTGTTTTCTTTATTGTTACTTAATAATGACTTATTGCCATGTTGTCTTTCTAGCCCATGTCTTCTCAGCTCTTCCATCATCCATGCAACCTATCACCATTATTAAATCGCCTGTCCGTCAGACATATCTTCAGTGTTTTCTATCATTGAAGAGGACAAAAGATTGTGGTGGAATAGAATAGCAAGGGAACATCTTCTCCATTAATTTTCCCATTGATCTTTTCTATAATTTGGTCTTTTAAAAAAGTTTAGGGGAAGCCAGGATGACTCAGTGAGTTAAGCACTCACTTTGCAGCCCCAGGGACCAAGGATCGAATCCTGGCTCCGGCCTGTGTGGACCCATATGCTGAACTGGGGAGTGCCCCCAGTTTGGTTCTCACTGGGACGAGACCCCAGCCCAGTTCCTGCCCTGTGCATCCCTGCACCCACCTGTGGAATGAAACTATGTGGAAAAACCGATGATGTGCAACTATGGAGACTGTTCTGGGTCCTCCCCCTTCTCTCTGTCTCTGTATCTCTCTCTCTCTCTCTCTCTCTCTCTCTCTGTCAAAGACAATAAAAATAAATCTTTAAAAAAAAAGTTTACCCACAAACATCTCATTTTCACAAAATGGAAATATATTTCTATTTTCTCATTATAAAACTAATGTATCCTCACAAAGTCTCCAAATAATACATAAAGATGCTTGCCTCATAAAAACTTGAAAATTTTAAAACTAATTCTTCAAAAAATCATGATATTCTCCTTATTCTCTTTTTGTCCCCAACACGTACCTCTCCCCCCACCCCCTTTCTTTGGCAACAAAACTTTGTTTCCATGAGGCATTTTTCTCTAACAGAACATAAATATACATAGTGTGCCTCTGGCTATAAAAGCTATAATTTTCAGCAGTTTTAAATATTGTAATCCAGTCCTTTACTTTGTGAAGACCTGAAGCCATGGGATGGGTTAAGATGGACATGGGATGGATGCTATACTATAGAACAGGGGTTCCCAACCTTTTTATACCCTAGGGCACATTCTAAATATCAGTAGGGCGGCAGGCACCAGCTATTTCTAAAGATATTTATTATTGAACAAGAATAAAAAATAATAAACAAAAATAATTTTAAAATAATAAATTTATTGTACAAATTATATACACACAAAGAAACATATATACAAAACCTACTACAAAGTAAATAAAAAACACACATATAATAAAATCATTTCAAAAACATAAAAGAAAACATAAAAAAAAACAATC
Source organism: Craseonycteris thonglongyai (assembly GCA_004027555.1). Taxonomy (NCBI): domain Eukaryota; kingdom Metazoa; phylum Chordata; class Mammalia; order Chiroptera; family Craseonycteridae; genus Craseonycteris; species Craseonycteris thonglongyai. The sequence goes on along the minus strand of PVKE010048198.1, from coordinate 248 downwards.
TGTCAGTGTGATCTTTGGCATTGCATTTCACTGGGCAGTGCCTCGTAAGTAGGAGAGTATGATGACAACCCTGTTAGCAAACAATTATTAAGATGCTCATCGGTAAGTCGAGATCTATATCGTGATTTTATTAAATTCATGTTTGAAAACAAAGATTCGCATAAATACGTTGACCCGAAAAACGATTTGATTTTATATGCCGCTTTTTTTAAAAATGGGAACCTTTCTTTGTCGACTATGTTCCATAA
>PVKE010048197.1:0-11667 GCA_004027555.1 Craseonycteris thonglongyai | reverse complement strand
ATTACAGTCATTTCTGGCAACATGGATGGACCTAGAGACCATCTTATTAAGCGAAATAAGTCAGACTGAAAGAATCAGGAAACACATGACCTCACTTATAGGTGGAATATAAAAGTGAAAGTAACAAAGACACAGAGACCTATGGACACACTCAATAGCTTGGTGATTGCCAGAGGGAGGGGGAGGAGGAGGGAGGGAAAAAAAAAAAAAAAGGGCATGCACATCTTGTACTTCACTAGATAAATACCATCAAACTGCTCTTCAAATTGGATGTACAGGTTTACAATTCCACCAGCAAAGTAGAAAGGCTCCTGTTTTGTAGGAAGATTTTAGAAGATTGAATGGGGAGAAAATAAACAGAGAAGTGGTTACATCAAAGAAATGCAAAGAAGTTCAAACTAACTATTAGGCTAATCTATGCTTAAACGTCCTCCTGTCACCCCATCTCCATGCATATAGACCCAGACCTTCTGGAGGATTTCACCTGTGTGCCCAGTCACACCATCTTGCTGACAACCTTCTCTTCCTTAAGGATTTTTTACACCTCCACTCCCAGACTCATCTCTCTTAAATTTAAGATGAGGACTTATTTTTCTTATAGGACAACGTGTCTAGAGGTAGGCAGAACAGAGCTGGTACCAAAGCTCAAATCCACATGGTTTCATACTCCTTTCATCTTTTTATCCCTTCATCTTAGCATGTTAGCTTTTGTTTTCATGCTTGTCACCTCATGGTTGCAAGATGGTTGCAGCTGTGTCACCATGATTATGTTGCAGGAAGAGAGAAAAGAAATTAAGCAGAAATAAGGGATGGTCCTAGAATACCCAGCATACTTTTTCTTCCATCTCATTGGCCAGAGCTGGTTCACACATACACATACCTAGCCACAAGGAAATTGGGAAGGTATTTTTAGCTTGGTACATTGCAGCCCCAAACAATATCAGGGTTCTGTTCAATGAAAACAAGGAGAGAATAGACTTAGGGTAGGCAAGTAGCAGCCTCTACTATTTCCTTTGAATAAGTACTATGTGCCAGACCCTGGCTAAGCCATGGGGACACCAAGCTGAAAGCCACAGCTTGCACAGCAGAAAGATACAGAAGTGGTTGTGAAACCCAATGCAGCTGGGCCTTGTTCCAAAGTGAACAAATCAGCTTCTGGTGTCTTACAGCTCCTCTAGGTCTCCCATCCTTCTTGATCCCATGGCCCAAGTATGATTGGAAGAATGCACAATTTACACCAGCAGCAATTTTAGGAGGCACCCAAAAGATGTTCCAGAGAGAAATATATAACGGACACATCTGGTTTATAATGTACATTAATCCCTGACATGTAACTTGAGTAATATATGTAAAGCAAAAAGTCCAACTGCTGATTTAGGAGCCTTATTATTACCCTGTCAGCAGAATTCATGTTCTATTTGCATAATGCTCCGGGCCTAGCATCTCATCTAGGACAGCAGGAAGGAGAAGGCTTTCTAATGGATGCTAGCTAATGGTGAAGGCCCCCACCGATAGGAATAGGGCATCAGTCAAGTGCTTGAAGCCCCTAGTATGGTTGGCAGGAACTCATCTTGGCAAAGAGGACTGTGGAACTAAATCAAATTCCAACTGGGGCTAGGGGCAGATCAACCCCGAACTATTCAAAATAAGTTTAGGATGGGAGAAGCCAGGATGACTCAGTGGGTTAAGCACTCACTTTGCAGCCTCTGGGACCAAGGATCAAATCCCGGCCCCAGCCCGTGCGGACCCATATGCTGAACTGGGGAGTGCCCCCAGTTTGGTTCTCACCGGGATGAGACCCCGGCCCAGTTCCTGCCCTGTGCAGCCCCACGCCCACCTGTGGAATAAAACTATGTGGAAAACCCGATGATGTGCAACTATGGAGACTGTTCTGGGCCCTCCCCTTTCTCTCTGCCTCTGTCTCTGTATCTCTCTCTCTGTCTGTCAAAAACAATAAAAATAAATCTTTAAAAATAAATAAATAGGGGAGGCCGGGATGGCTCAGTGGGTTGAGTGCTCACTTTGCAGCGCTGGGAACCGGGGATCAAGTCCCGGCCCCGGCCCGTGCGGAACCATGTGCTGAGCTGGGAGCTCCCCCAGTTCAGTTCTCTCTCTGTCTCTGTCTGTCTCTCTCTCTCTCTCTCTCTCTGTCTAGATAAATAAATAAATAAATATTTTTAAAAAAAAAAAAGAAAAAGAAAGCTAAGGAAAAAAATAATAAAATAAATAAATAAATAAATAAATAAATAAATAAGTTTAGGAAACTGTGGACTTTGGGGTTCAAAAGCCAGTTCTGCCACTTTCTCACCATGTGACTTTGGACAAGTTGCTTCAGGTCTCTGAGTCTTAATTTCCTATCTGTAAATGGGAATCATAATAGCACCTATCTAATAAAATTGTTGTGACATTTAAATAAAAACACAACACCAACACCACCCAAAAACTATCCAGGTACTGAACATTTATGACGGGCCAGTAGTGCTCCAAGTGTTTTACATGTATGAGCATCATTAACTCATTGAATCCTCACAGTAACCTCATGAAGTAGATACCATTATGACCCTCAATTTATAGTTGAAGAAAATGAGGCACAGAGAGGTGAAATAACTCACACAGGTAGTGACTGGAAGAGCTGGATTCAAACACAGATAGTATGACCCCAGAGCATGCCCCCTGAGATGTTTCAACAGACTGCTTGCTATACATATATATATATATATATATATATATTTTTTTTTTTTTTTTTAAGATTTTATTGATTTTTGACAGAGAGATACAGAGACAGCGAGAAACAGAGAGAAGGGGGAGGGCCCAGAGCAGTCTCCATAGTTGATATTAGTTTTCCATATAGTTTTACTCCACAGGTGGGTGCTGGGCTGCACAGGGCAGCAACTGGGCCAGGAGCCTCCCACATAGGCCCCAGCAAGAACTGAACTGGGGGCACACCCCAGTTCAGCATGTGGGTCCGCATGGGCTGGGACTGGGATTCGATCCTCGGTCCCCGGGGCTTCAAAGCAAGTGCTTAACCCACTGAGCCGTCCCAGCTTCCCCTGCTTGCTACATTTTATGGGAAGCACTCAGTAAGAGGTAATTCTCTAGGTGATCAATGTTCCTATGATGATGGAAATGTTTTATAATTCTGTGCTGTCCAATACAGTAGCCAACTAGCCACAGATGGCTATTGAGCATTTGAAATAAGGCTAGCTTGACTAAGGATCTGAATTTTAAACTTAATTTTAATTAATTTAAATATAAATAATCACTGTAGCTATTGGCTACTGTCTTCAACATGCCCCTCTAGGCTCCCCTTCCCACTCTCACCAGTGCTAGAGGGGTTTAACCTCTTTATACCTGTTGGGATAGACCTGTGGGCGGATCAGTGGCTTGGCAGGTTGAGCTTCAATAATAGGGTTGTATGAGCTGAACAGGGAGAGTGCCAGTTGACCAGATCCCAGGCCTTTGGCAGTGGGCTCCAGGATCCTGTCCAGTCAATGAGATTATATGACAGACATAGTCCCTCCCCTCCTGGAGCTAGTAGTCTATTGGGGGAGAAGAGCATTAAACAAATGACTACTCTATTAATTATTTAATAACAATTAATTAAAATCACACCTGAGTGTATGCCAATGTCACAAGTGATAAAATAGCAGTTAGAGAAAGTGCCCTGGGAACCCTCAACAGAGAGCACTTAATTGTGTATGGGGATTTAGGAGATGAATTGGTCAGAAGAACATTCAGAAAGGAGGAACTGTCAACTTTTTCTTAAGGCATTGGGTGATGTGTGCAGAAAGGGCATTCTAGGCATCAGGAATAGCATGGACAAAATCACAGAGGTGTGACAGTACTTCAAGAGTTCAGACAAGAGAGCATCATGATTCAAGGGTTGGTGGAAAGGATGAGCCTGGAAAGATCAGCTGGGGCCCACACTGTGACGTGCTTTGCATGCCATGCTAAGATGCTGGCCTTTATCCTAGGGTTGAAAAAGGTTTTTAAACAGAGAGTAGTTATGTTTATTTCAAAAAGCAGGTTAGGCTGCATTGAAGAGTGTGATGCTCTGCTGTACTCTAGCTGGGTGAGTCTCCTTTTGATCTTTCCTATTCCACTCTTGGGCCCCTCCAAGCCACTCTCCACATAATTTTTTTTTTTTAAGTTTTTCATATTGTTCAAAAATCATACATTGTGTATACCTTTTCACCTGCCCCCTTCCCAATCCACCTTTTCCCACCCTCAGGGAGTCATTTTAAGTAGTTTTGTGTATTGCCTTCCAAATTTCTCTATGCATGCACAAAGACATACAGTCTTCTGACCCTCTTTTTCTTTCACTTAACAATGAGATCTTTCCACATCAGTATAGAGAGCATTCTCATTGTCTTTCTTTTTTTACATAAGACTTTTGTAGATTCACATGCAGTTATCAGAAATAATACTGAGAGATCTGTATACCATTTATCCAGCTTCCCCCAATGGTGTCATCTTGCAAAACTATAATACAATATCACAGCCAGCATATTGATATTAATATAGTAAACATACAGAACGGTTCCATCACCACAAGGATCTTGTGTGTTACCCTTCTATAGCCACACCCACCTTGCTCCCCATTGCTTCCTCCTCTTCATTTTCCCCGGCAACTATTTATCTGTTCTGTACTTCTAAAATTTTGTCATTTGAAGAATGCTGTACAAATGGAATCATACACTATGTAACCTTTTGGGATTGACTTTTTAATTCAGCACAATTCCCTGGATATTTATTCAGGTTATTGTGTGCACTGCACTGATAGTTTGAACCTTTTTATACCAGATTAGTATGCCATGGAATGGACATACCACAGCTTGTTTGACCATTCACACCATTTGGGTAACCAGAACATATTTCTGTCCTGGTGATGGCTAAATTGCAAGAGAACATGCCCAACTGCACAAGTGTAGTTCAAGCCCATGGGCCAAAGCAAGTTTCACGGACAAGCCCAAAGTCAAGGGGTGAGGAAGTATACTCTATCCATACAGGTAGAGGGAAAAGGAAGAGATATTCATCTAATCTATCATCTATCAAAAGCCCATGGTCCCTCCTCTCGCTACCTTTTACTCCTATAGTACCTCCATCCCTCTTTTCAAAGTCTTCCCCACATTTTCCCTCTAATTCCAAAGTATCAAAGTACAATTAACCCTCAAAATGATGGGCTCTTCCCCCTCCTCCTAGAGTAGGGCTTTAGAAAAACACTCATTTTTCTCAATTAACATTTATTCCCAGTAATAAAAAAAAGAGATAAACCATCGATTCCAAGTTCATGGCTCTAAACTTCCTCTTCTGTCCACCCAGCTGGGCCGTGCTCTTGGCGGAATTGACAAATAACCTCAGTGCTTTATTATGCTTTTACATGCACACGAGGCCTTCTGTTTGAGAGGAGATATGTACTGTGCAATTCCTCATAAAGAATGGATCTGTTCTAGTTTTTATGGTTATATAAGGCTATAAAAGGTAATAAATTAATTTAGAAATGATTCAGAAAAGAGAGAAAAAAAGCTAGAACAATAGCTAAAGTGTCTTTTTTTTTTTTTTTTTTTGCAGCGTTATATAGTGAGAGAGAATATACTTAGGCTTGGGCTTTACAAGAGGGTTAAATAATAAGTACTTGGCTCAGTGTTATGTTATAGCAATACCTTTTCCTCAAAGCTTTTCCTCCTTATATCCCTGGAGTGAGTGAGTGAGTGAGTGAGTGTGTGTGTGTGTCTGTGTGTGTTAGCAGGGGATATCTGTATTCCTAGGAGTCCCCAGAAGATATTTCCTATGTGCTCAAGATCAGCTATTGGCAGTCATCCCTATGTGACCCCTCTGCTCTTGTCCCAGTCCCTGCCTGTGAACATCTGTTGCCTGAAAGGCCACTTGAAGGTTCTTCATCTTTTTCATTGCTGGGGATATCTGTATTAGTCAATCATTCTTTTGTTGGAAATGATGGAAGCCCAATTCTCACTGTAGTTAGCAAGAAAAGGGGATTTATTGGCTCACATAACATAACCAGAAACAGCACAGGGTGGAGCTGATCCCAGCAATGACTGGATTCAGATATCCAAATGCCATCAAGCTCTTCTCTCCCTCTTTTCTCTGCTGCTCTTTTCTTTTTCTTTCTTCTTTTTTGTTTAATTAATTAATTTGCTTTTTTTGGTCTGCTGCTCTTTTCTTGTTGGAGCTATTCTTGCCCATCACAGATGGGCTTTCTCCACAGAGAAGGGAATGTGGCCTCTGGCAACTCCAAAGTCACAGCTTTCCAGCTTTAGCAACTCCTGGAAGATAAAGAACATCCCTTCCTTAGCTCTGGTGTAAATAATTCCAGGTAGATGTCTCTAACTGGCCTGGTTTGAGTTACACGCATGATCATGTCCTAGACCAACCACTATGACTCTATTTCCAGAATAAAGGTGGGAAGCACAGGCATGCCCACTGGGAAAATCATTGGGAGCTATAAAACTAATTTGTATGAACCATAGTGCTCCTTATGAGAACTGTGAAGTTGGTACCAAGCCTTTACCCCAATCAATGCCTTAGGAGGTCCATCTGTACAATGGCAGGAGTGAGGTAATCTGGAAAACCTTCCTACATGGACATCCAGGGACCTTGCCATAAAATACACACTATTCCAAGAGGCAGCAGCTTCTCACACTCTCTTTGGGGCCCCTCTGGACTTGGTCCCTGTGGATCAGTGGAGGGGTCAGGTTTAATGCCAACAGGGTAGCTGGCCTGGGATGTGGGATAGCAGTTGTCCACCTCTTTGGGGCACTGTTGCTGAAAAACATGGTCACAGTTCCTGGACCCCTGGGCTGGGCTGGCTGGTTACCAGCTAGCTTCACCATAGTTGTGACTCTGTATAAAGCTTGAGGTGTTCTAACCTTGACATGAGATGAGATTTGACTCAGCCTTGAGTTCTAGAGCTAGTTCTTTCGCCTCCCCCCCCGCCCCCAACACACACCACTTTTTAAAGACTTATTTTGTTTTGGGGAGAAGATGACATAAGAAAGAGAGAACACCCAGAGCACTCTCCATAGTTGCACATTGTTAGTTGTAACATAGTTTCATTCCACACAGGTGGATGTGGGACCATGTAGGACAGGAACCAAACTGGGAGCCTCTTGCATGGGAGGTGAGAACCTTTGCTGCCATCCTGGCAGTTATCAGATGCACCACAGTTTAGCATATGGGTTGTACTGGCTGGGGTCTGGATTCGATCCCTGAACGTTGCAGTTTCAAGGTAAGCACTCAACCTGATGAGCTATCCTGGCATTCCCTAGAGCTAGTTCTGATGCTACTAATCAATTCCTTTCTGTCATACCCTTGTCTCTTCTTCAAGCTCTCCCTTAGCATATCTCTACTCACATAGAAGCCTTAATAAGCAATGTGGAATTTTCTGAAGAGTGACATTCTGTCAACATGTGGCTCTCAGTCAAAAGATTGGTATCTAACTGCACTTTTATTTTAAATTAAACTAAAATGTTTAAGGCATGTATCATGATATATTATGATTAACCCATATTTGAATATTTTTGATGCAATGATTAAATATGTCTTGATAACATGAGATAAAGGGGCTTTGTCCACATTTATTTTCTATCATCCCTCAATAGAATACATAATGGATATGACATTAAAATATATTAAAGGTATGGTGTCTTAGAGTTCCTTCAGATGCAGACCTTGGGACCAGATTTTGAGATCAACTAGTTTACTTGGAGGATCATCTCAGGAAACACCATTAGTAGAGAGGGGTGCGAGGCAGGGAAGGAAAAGTTGCCAATAAATCATGTGCAATCAGGTAACACACTGGGAAAATGGAACTAATCTCACTGAGGAACTTGGGAGGCAATTAAGAACATCCTTATGAGTTATTCTATATGATGGGTAAGGACATGCGACTCACCATCAGCTTCCCCTATCCATCACAGGTTGAAGGATATTTCTGTGGGCATTACAGTGCAAGTATTTCTGCCTTCCCTAGTGCATGAGCCAAGTGTGCTCCTGTGGCAGGGTCTTTCAGATCATAGTTGCAGTAATCAGCCTTGGAACATTAGTTGAGGCTGAGGAGTATTGACCTGAAACAGCCAGCCAGTTATATTTCTAGCAAAATGGGTTTATTCTGAACAACAATTCAGAACATGTGCATTAATGGTGAACTACCAGCAAGTCGAAAGAAACAAAGGAGAAAAAACACACTCTTTTATGGACTTGGGAATGGCTGTTGTAAATGAAGAGTCCATTGGAGGAAATTCCAAGTTCGAAGTACAGTGACTTTTCGTTGGCTATTATGGCAGTCTCCCATTGGCTGAGCTGCTACAGGGAAAGGTGGAATGTAAAGTAGTATCACTTCATGTCAGAGATGCAAAGTACATTCTTTCCTGTTGGAGTCAGTATTGTGTGTTAAAGGACACATGCATTGAGAATTCTCTCTTCTAGTTGCCCCTCCCCCATTTTAAATGAGGTTTTTGTTTATTAATTTTTACAGGAGATATGGGTGGTACTATGGCAGTTGGCTACAGATGGGCTTTCCCTCTTCTAAATCATGATATCCTGGGCTTCCCCACCCTACCACTGACTCAATGGGGAGGGGAAAGTGGTCCACATATGGGTACACATGCTATCCCTGGCCTTGCAGGTTACAGTCACAAACGACAACATAAGGATTCATGTGTGGACTGACTGACACCCAGACACCATCTTGAGTAGAGGAAAGGATGATGGGGGGCACAGAAAGATGAATCTTTTACTCAAAAGGTACTATAGGCACACCTCTGAGATACTGCAGATTTGGTCCCAGACCACCGCAATAAAGCTAATATCCTAATAAAGCAAGGCACATGCATTTTTTTGATTTCCAGTGCAAATAAAAGTTATATTTACACTATATTGAAGTATATTAAGTATGCAATAGCATTGTCTAAAAAATGTACATACCTTAATTTTTTTTTGGCTTTTTAAATTTTTATTTATTTATTTACTTTTGACAGGGAGAGAGAGAGATACAGAGACAGAGACAGAGAGAGAACTGAACTGGGGAAGATCCCAGTTCAGCATATGGTTCCGCACTGGCCGGGATTCGATCCTCGGCCCCCGGCACTGCAATGTGAGCGCCTAACCCACTGAGCCATCCTGGCTTCCCCTGCTTTTTTTATTGTTAAATTTATTAGGGTAAAATTGGTTCGTAAAAATTACATAGGTTCCAGGTTTAAAATTCTATATACCTTAATTTCAAAATACTTTATTGCTAAAAAATGCTAACCATCTACTAAGCCTTCAGTGAGTTCTAATCTTTTTGCAAGTAGAGGATCTCTCCTTGATGTTGATGAAAACAATATCTGTGAAGTGCAATAAAGTGAAGCACACACAGTTAAATAAGGTATGCCTGTACTGACCTGAGACTTTTAAAGTAGAAGAGACTAAGCTATTGTAAATAATTAAGTTTGTATTTTTCTCTCTCAATAACAGATAGGGGAGGCACAAGGAAAAAGAATTGTCACATATAAAATAAAGGATCTATACTTTTTTGTGTATCTATGAGTTGTAGAGGGTATATTTTAATCCTATCACAAATATAATCTTCATGAGAACAGGGCTTTTACCTGCTTTAATCATTGCTATATTTGTCGCTCACAGTATTGTGCTGGGCATAGAAAAAGGTGCTGAATAAATATTTGTTGAATGAATGTATGCTCTGTATTTTTCTACCATTGGCCCCTTCCTTGCCAAGATCTAAACAATTTAATTTCAATTCATTTATTGCAGCTTCACCCAAAGCTGGGCAGGAGTGCTGTTATTTTTCTCTCAATTAAGCACTTTAGTAGAAAGCCATGGTGGGAATGGCTGCTCTGTGTTCCACACAAGCTGGCTGGATTCATAGAGAATGGTGAGACTGTCAGAACACTGGCTGATTGCAGGGCTGTGTGTGTCCCTTCAATTTAATGCCCTCTTAATTAGCATAAAAAATGACCGGGTTGTCCTTCACTGCTGCTTGACTTGTTGCTGTCTCCAAGGCTCATTATGATCAGGAGTGAAGAGCTTTCCTCTGACCTCTTCTGTCCCCAGTCATGAAATAGAGCTGGATCCCAGGCTGAGCACTGCCCCTTTTATAGTTGGGTGACATTGGATGAGTTGTGCTCCCTCTCTGAACCTTAGATTCATCTGGATGGTGCAGGGTTTTCTCTCTGCATAGCCTCTCCTCATGACACAAACATGACTCTTCTACACACCTCTTCACCCACAGGGATTCCCTTAATGATGTGGGTCTGGAGTCAGCCAAATCTGAGTCCAAATCCTGGTTTCAAATTCATCACCTCTTCCTGTGAGGTTTTAGCCAAGTCACATAACAACTATGAGCTGCACTCTTTTTTCTCATTAAAACATAAGATACCATCCCCCCCCCCCCCCCGGGCCAATACACAAACAACATATACACACATCCCCAGATGCCAGGCACTGTCCTAAGACTGCTGAGCTTGAATCCTGGATCTGCTGCTTGTTAGCTCTATGACCTTGGGAAAGTCACTTAATCTCTTTGACTCTCAGTTTCCTCATCTGTTAAGTGGGAGTAAATAGTAGCATTTTTCTTACAGGGTTGCTGTAAGGAGTAAGTGAATTAATATATGTGAAACACTTAGAACTGTGCCAGGAACATAGCGAGTGTCAGTAAATGTTTCCTGTTTTTATGGCTACCATCTCATTGAAACTTTCCAACCTACTCTGGGAAGAAGTCTGATTTTTCCCACTTCTAAACCGAGAGTAGTAATACCCAAAGCATAGAGTGGTTATGATTATGACAAGTAACATAGGCAAAATAGCAATAGCTAATATTTATAGAGTACTAACATGAACCAAATATGCTATATGAGTCAGAAATGTTTGACAGCAAGAAGCAAGAATCTAAAGTAACAGTGGCATAGACAAATGGGGCTTTATTTATCTCAAATTAGAGGTCTGGGGGAATTCAGGCTCTTTGATGTTCTGCTTTAGCATTCTTATCAAGTCAATCTTTGTTCTGAAGATTTCAAGATGGCTATTGTGCCTCTGTGCATCACATCTCTGTTCCAGGCATAATACAGGAGAAGTGCAAAAAAGCCTAAAGGATGCCAGTTGAGTCTACTTCTTTAAACAAACTTTTCTGGTGAGTAACTAAGCAACTTCCATTTGTATAGCATTGACCATAAATCTGTCACCTAGGTTGTATGGGCAATGCAACCTGCTAGAAAGCCTTGTTAATCAAGCCAGCCTTCATGGCAAGGGAGGCTGCAAACAATTTTGGGGTAGCCAAAATACATAAATAGACAAATAAATGACAAGATCGAGAAATACCACTAAGGAAATGAACAAGAGGCCAAACTAGAGAACATTTTTAGGTGGGTGTTCAGAGAAAGTGTCTTAGAGCATCAGTCCCCAACCTTTTTGGCACCAGGGACTTGTTTCATGAAAGAATTTTTTCCATGGACTAGGGGGCAGGGGAATGGTTTAGGAATGACTCAAGCACATTACATTTATTGTGCACTGTATTTCTATTATTACATTGTAATATATAATGAAATAATTATACAACTCACCAAAATGCAGGATCAGTGAAAGCCTAGAGCTTGGAGTTTTTTTTGTTTTGTTTTTTAATGGTTTCTCTTATTGTTTTTTTTTTTTTTTTTT
>PVKE010048196.1:0-11667 GCA_004027555.1 Craseonycteris thonglongyai | reverse complement strand
CCCGTCCTATCTGTTAATGACTCTTCTTGGGTTCCTGGGCAAGAAGACATCACCTACCCATCCTCCTCAGGAGGGAACCCCATTTCAGGGAGAGTTGGGATTTTTTTTTTTTCTTAAGATTTATTTTTATTGTTTTTAACAGAGAGAGAGATACAGAGACAGAGAGAAGGGGGAGGGCCCAGAACAGTCTCCATAGTTGCACATCATTGGTTTTTCCACATTGTTTCATTCCACAGGTGGGCGCGGGGCTGCACAGGGCAGGAACTGGGCCAGGGTCTCACCCCGGTGAGAACCAAACTGGGGGCACTTCCCAGTTCAGCATATTGGTCCACATGGGCAGGGCCAGGATTCGATCCTCGGTCCCCGGGGCTGCAAAGTGAGCGCTTAACCCACTGAGCCATCCCGGCTTCCCCTGGGATTTGTTGAATTGCCTTTATGTGTGGGTCCTCAAGAGGGATGTTTGTCATGGAGTCACCAAGCATGGCAATATGACTAAGGCTCAATTACATCTTCTGTCTGGATTAAGCTTTAAATTCACCCAAAAATGGGGACGGATGGGGAACACTCCAGACCAACCCCTCTGTCAATATAAAACCTTATGGGCACTGGAGAGTAATAACATTCATTGGGAAGACTGTCGAGGGTCTAGTTGTGTTGTGCTGCTGAGTGATTCCTATGAAATGGTCACTGACTGGTCCCCTAAGGGGAATGCAGTTCAGAATTGCAGTACAACAAATGAGACCTGTTTGCCCCATCAAGCTCTCAAGTGGAGTGTCTAATTATAATCATACCAGCCTCAGAAACAATGGATGGAATTGCTGAAGGGTTGCAGAGTTTAAATCCTGTAACCTAGATAACCAACTTAAGCCATGGTCTGGCCGGAGGGTTAGTAATGATGGTATTAATAATTGTCTGTTTTTGCTTAGTTCTCAGATGCACGCTCCAAGGAGTCCAAGAACTAAAGAACAATAAGTTTTTATCACTCTAGCAACTCTGCAGAAACATAAAGGGGGAAGTGTGGGAAACAATGTATTTCTGTAAATCATATATTTTAGGTAAACACTGTATGCTTGGGAAAGCAATGGCTTATAAATAATATAATCATTCTGTTCCCGTGAGGACAATGCCTGTAAGCAAAGCGTTCCTGTAGTGATTTGTGCGTCAAAGGTTAAGGATTTCAGAACGCTGAGTCTGTGTCTTGGTAGAAAGCTGCCTGAGGTGAGCAAAGCTAACAGAGCTAAGGGACAACCAGAAGGGACAAACATGTTCCGAATGATAACATGGCATTCCATATGAGGCATATGTTCCAGGAACTTGCCTCCATAGCACACTTGAAAAACCTTTATTTCCTTGATTTTGCTCAATAAAAGATGGAAAGAAACTGGACTCGGGGCTCTTGATTCTTGCTTGAGTCCCCTGGCCCCGGAATTGTGTTTCAGACTTGGTGTCTGCTGTACTTTGTGCTATCCTGTGTTCGAGGAGCCCTGCACTGTGCTGGTCGCAGTATGCCTGCCTCAATTTCTGTAATCAGTGTCTGCGAGTTTTCAGTGTAGAGATCTTTCATCTCTTTGGTTAAATTTATTCCTAAGTTTTGATTGTTTTTGATACTCTTGTAAATGAGATTGCTCTTTCTTTTTCAGATAATTCATTGTCAGTGCAGGATCTTTCTAAAACATGTTTTTGATAAGCTGGTCTGGAATCTGACTCTTCTAGTTTGAAGAGTCAGAAAACAAGTGGTTCCCGTTGCCCTACCAAGGAGCAGGTCCAGGATTAGTGGGACTTAACACAACTCTGAGACTTCTTTAAAAAGACAAAAATCATGAAGTTGCTAGGATACTGGAAAGGGCCTGTGCAGGGAGGGACCCTGAAGCTTAAGGTTTGTTGGCTTCACGTATGTCCACTTCTGTCTGGTGCTTCTCGAATATTAGTGTGCTCAAATATAATCTGAGGGAACTGGTTTAAAATGCAGATGCTCATGGAATAGTCTGAGATAAGGCCTCAGTCTCTTTTTAACAAGTTCTCCAATGATTTTGCTCCAGTGCAGGTGAGCCTTACAGCCTTAAAGGATAACATTTAACTATGCTGGAATGCTGAGATCCTTGTCCTCTGATCCCAATATGTCCTTCCTACCTTGAAAGCATTCCCACCACCTTCTACCCGTTACTTTTCATTCGGGCAGTGGTTCTCAAACTTTGGTGGGTGTGAGAATCTCCTAGAGAGCTCATGAAGTAGCTGGACTCAGACACCTGGGTCTTCGTAGTTTTATCGAGTTCTCAGGTGATTCTGGCATCTACTGAAGCATGAGAACCACTCTATTAGGCTCTAGTCCAGTCTTTCTCCATCTTTTCCTTGCTCCACCTGCCATGTCCCCCACCTGGGGTGCTCTTCCTCCTGTACCTCTAGTCACTCGGACCCACGGTGAGTTAGTCCTTCCCTTTATCTCATCTGTAGCACTCATCTGGGCCCTAATCACACATCCCACCTTCACAGGATTAAATGTTTCTTGTGGCTCTTCCATTTCTCTACTCCTTTTCATGTGCTTTTAGTGTTGGGCCGGCCCTCAGACGTCTAGTACGTCTCCCTCCCTCCCTGAGCAGGTGTGTGTGTGTTTGGGGGGGAGCGCACAGGCAGAGGAGAGGTACTAAGTACTGAACACTGAGTGGGGGGGCAAGCTTGACCAGCTTCCCCTCAACCACAGGGGGAGAGGTTGCTGGAGGTAACAGGCTCATCCATGAGCAGGACGTGGCCTGGCTGCAGCAGGCAGGTGGTGAGGGGCCCTTCCTCCCACCTGCGAACTCCTTTGGGGTGTCAGACCCCTTGAACATGCCCGGCCTCCCCACCTCGGGCTCCTGAGAGCGTCCCCCTCACCACACTCTGTCACCTTTCCCTTACGAGCCTGGTTAGTGAGCCTCAGCTTCACCTTCCCAGTGGTCGTGGTAGAAGTGACCCGGCCATCACTGGGTGTAGGCTGTGAGCTGGGCAGGCCGTGGCCCTCAATAAGCTAACCCTGTGCCTGTTCAGCCCCGTCTGCTCAAGGTGAGCACTTCAAGAGCTGGGTAGCTGCTCTCTCCCCTCAGCCTTCTGAGGACCCAGCCCAAAGGGTCTAGGACTACAGTGCTTACCCCCAACAAAGCCTGGGGAACAGAGCGGAGGAGGAGTGTGAAAGGGAGGCATCTTCACCCTCCTCCCCTTCCCAGTGCTCTCGGCCGTGGTCCAGGACGCAGCAATGGCTCGTGGTTCCAGGTGTGGGCCTTCCAGTGGGGAGAGCTGGAGGCCCTGCTGGGTGGATCCTCTGAGGCGGATCTTCCCCAGCAGGTGGCAGCCTCCCCTGACCCAAATGCTTGACTTAACCCCACTTGATTAAATTCTGATCTCAGACTCCGCTCTAGTACCATTCTTGACTCAGCCCAGCACCAAATTAGAGTGTATGTATAACCCTAACTCTATGTCTGTGTGGGGGTGGGAGGGCACGGCAAGTCCTCAGTGGTACCCTCTTCTCACCCCACTTCACTTTCAGATGTAAGGAGACCCTTTACAAGTCCGTAGGATCGCTTCTCGGCCTTTTGGCCAAGATCAAGAGGAGGGTATTTCCTAATGCCAGGAACATTGACCAGTTTAGAGGAAGGCCAGTTGTGGGGGACAGCCATTCCATTTCTTCTGATGCTGGGCTGGGTCTGGGGCACCTGGCCCTGTACCACGTGGACCTTCATTTCCCTCCAGCAGCTTACATCACACGGGTCACCTTCGGGCCTTCTCTGATGACAGAAGTGTCTGGAAGTCTAAAGAAAACTAAAGAGTAAGGAGCATTGGGGGTGTGGGGGGAGGCAGGAGTTGAAGCAGGCTTTTGGGGAAGCTGCTCAGCCTGCTTCAGACAAGTATGTGAAAAAGTTTATTCAGTAAACAGAAGACAGTGCTGCAGACACTGGGAATCGCCCCCTCCCTGCACCCTGTGACAGTGGTCAGGGTGAACTCCAGCCCCCTTGGCCCCACGGCTCTGGGGCGGCTCCAGATGCTCCCTGTGTCCTGCCCTTTAGTCATAGGCCTCCTCCTCCTCCTCGTCACCAAAGAAGAAAGTGTCTCGGTCCAGGTTCTCAGACTCCTCATCATAGGAGAAGCTGTCGTTATCCAGCTCCTCATCAAACTCGTCCTGCTGCCACTCGGGCACATTATCATCGTCTTCCTCCTCCTCACCCACCTCCAGCCCGGAGGAGCCCTGAGGCCTAAGGAGAGAGCGCCACTCAGTCCCCGAGGAAGCCTGGCATGTCCCAGTCCCCCCTCTGTGGCTCTGCCCACCCTACTCACTGGTTGCTAGGCACGTTGGACCCTTTTGCCTCCCGGGCCTCTAATGATGGACTCTGGAGACCAACCCGGAAATCCTGGCAAGGAGATGGGAGGATGTGGGGAGTAGGAGCATACAGGGCCTATGCGGTACCATGCCCCCGGCAGGAACACGCCCACCTGCTCCCCTCTCCTCCATTGGGCACCTCACAAACCACTGCCTTGTATCATTTAGCTTGCAGGTGGTCTGCAGGGACCCAGGACACGATGGAGAGCACCCCAGCCCTGTGCTTCACAGCTTACAGTATGTTCGTGTCTTTTCTACCAGTTTACTTACTAGTCTGTAAGCTTCCTGCAGGCAGGACTCATAGTTCAGACTCAGCATCAGCATATTAGAACTGGAAACCACCTCAGCAATCCTACTCCAGTGCACCCCAAACTCCTGGCCCCCACTCCCAGCATTCTGAATCCCCATCTGGGAAGTATGGCTGAAAACATTCCCCAGGTGATTCTGATGAGCAAGCACCTGGCCAAATATCCCTGATCTGGGCTAACGCCTCTGTTTTGTAGGAGATGCCAGGAGGGTAAGCGAGGGCCCAACAGCACCCAGCAGGCCAAGGAGCTGGGACATACACCCGGGTCGTGAACACTCACTGCCTTTCCCGCTGGATGCTCCCAGGCCAGGGCTTGGGCTGGGCATGGAGGCCGGGGTCTGGGCAGCATACCTGCGTGGAGTGCTGCAGGATGGCGAGCAGCCTCTCCCGGATCCGCCGGGCCAGCTCCAGGCCCGTGTTGAGGTGGTCCACCCGCAGGAGGCGTAGGGAGGAGGCCAGGTCTCCACACCGCAACAGGGTCTCCTCTGCAGGGGGGCAGGGCACAGGGCTCCCTCCCTTCTTTCATCCCTTCCATTCCTGCCTTCAACAAACACCTACCAAGTCCTACCAACATTAACCAGGCCCAGCTCTGGACACCCTTTCTCATGGGGCTTACATTCGTGGGTAGGTGGGGGTGGGGACAGACCGTAATAAAATGAAGGGTCTGGTGAGGATCTGGCCCTTAGGCACCAACAGCATGTACTGTACAGGTTCTTACCCGAATGGCCGATGGTAATGGGGCTAGGAATGATGAGGAGGAGGGAGGGCAGAGTGAGGGTTGGGAGCTGGGGTGGGGCACTGTTCAGCAGTCTGTCGGGGTGGGGCTCTCAGAGGGCAGTGGGGGGGGGGCTGAGTGGGCGTGGCCAGCCCTCACCCAGCAGGATCTGCAGTGCATTGGTGTGTAGCTCCAGGTTCTCAGTCTGCTGTTCTACCACATCCATGTGCTCCGTGTCCTGGTTGTAGAAGCTGTACACGCAGGCATAAGCCAGCACCTGGGGGAGCCCAAGTCAGGCATCTCCCTGCTGAGGTGTGGCCCCTGACCCCCACCTGTCTCCTCCTCACTCCCCCATCCAGGCAGGTTAGAGGACAGTGGCCCAGCCCACTAGACCCCCATGGCACACCCTACTCCTCCCCTCCCCCACCCGCCACAACCTTCCGAGCCTGCTCAAGTCCCCGGCAGGCATCACTGAGGAAGGTGAAGGATCTGGGAGGAGGCACATCGTGGATGGCAGATACACGCTTCCGCAAGTTCACAGCAAACTCCTGTGTAAAGGAAGGCGGATCAGTGCCAGCACACACAGCCCCGGCTGGTGAGAGCAGCACCCATCCCAGCCGTCTTCCCTCGCCCTCTGACCTTCTCACCAACCCAAGTCTTCCCTCCCAGCTCACCCGGGCCTGGTGATGGAAAGTACACCTCTCGTTATAGTCCTGAAACCGCTTCTCTTGACGAGCTGCCTTGCTCACCTGTAGGGACATGGGAAGAGGGCTACTGTGCTTTGTTGGGACAGAAAGGGGCTTATCACACTAGAGGCCTTTCAACACGACCCAGATTTTTTCATTGAATCCTCACCCTGTAAGAGAGGCCCTATTATTACCCCCTTTTACAGGTGAGGATGCTGAGCTGTGGACAAGTGAACTGACCCAAAGGCACACACTAAGCGGAGAGCCAGGCTCTGACTCACAGTCCTTGCTCTTCTCTGCTGCCCTGCTGCCTGAGAATGCCCAGCATGCCCCAGCCCTTCTGGAGACAGCTGGGTATGAGAAGTCCTACTCTGGGGGGGTGCAGAAGGACCCTGTGCACAGACAGACCTCCCAGCACCTGTAGGCCCAGGCAGCTTCTGTCTTCTCCCTACTGATCCTTTGTCTCAACAGCTGTTCGGCTGCTCTGGGCACAAGGCTCTCTTTGCTCAGGGCCCATCCTGACTGCCCTTGGGCTTTCACCCTCCTCTCAGTGCCCAGCCCCTTACCATGGCAGAGCAGTTGTAATAGTCTTTGTGATTTGGCTTCCAGGACTTGAGGCAGCGCCAGCAGAATCCATGGTTGCACTTGGCACAGGTCATGCTATGGAGGAAGCTAGCTCATCAGAGGGCTCCTCCCTCTGGCCAGGGCCAAACCGGGAGTGCCATGGGCCTGGATGTACCACTGAAGATGTCCCTAGCCCCTCCATACCCTTAGTCCCCTAGACTTACCAGTCACTACTGAATGCACCCTGCTTAATTCCCCCATACAGTGTAGACTTAAAAGTGGGGGAAGGAACATAAGATCCAGGAACGACTATTGAGGGTGCCAAGAAGGGGTGGCTGAGTAAGTGCCCTTGTAGCTCGGCATTCCAGTAAGCCCATTTCTTATACCAGGCCTCCGACCCTCTCCTGTGCTTGCTGATGTCCCCAGGCTCCCCTGCTTACTGCAGACACCCCTCATTCTTCTCGATGGGAGCCTGGCAGCTGGGACAGCGCTTAGAGATGAGCTTGGCCAGGTGCTTGCTCTGGGCTTCCACACTCATGCCATCGTAGTAGCCGCCATCATCAACCCACTGAGACATGTGGCCACAGCTGGCAGGGTAGTGTGCCTAGAAAGAGGGGGTGATGAGGACACAGCCGAGCCCTCCCTGAAGGCAGCCCTGCCAGTGTGCTTGGGAGGGGGCAGCTCCCACTTGGAGAACTACAGGAGGAGGAACAGAGCTCAGCTGGATGGCTGAGGATGAGGACGAGGCAGAATCTGTGTGTGGCAGGGAGGAGTGGGTCCTGGCTCAGCATCAGGGTGGGGTGGGCACCCACCTCAGGGAAGCTACAGTTGAAGCAGGAGGCCCAGCCACACTTGGAGCAAGTGGTCCCGCAGCCCAGGCCCTGGCGACACAGAATGCGGTCACAGCCCTGGGGGTTGGTGCACCAGGTCAGGTTGGAGCAACTTTCCACATAGCCACGCAGGAGGGCCTTCTCATACTGTAAGATGCAGGTGCCACCAGGTGAGGGCCCAGCTCTCTGGGAGGCCACACCTTCAGGACCCCAGAACCCTGCATGTCAGCCCACTCCCTGGGGCCTGCTGGCTGGCTGTGCACCACAGCCTGTCTCAGTAGAGGAGGGGGTACCTTGGAGATGACCTCCGGCGAGGAGACGATGGCTCGGATGAAGGCTCCCGTGGGCTGGGCAGGACAGTCGGCAATGGGGCAGGTGCAATTCAGTACAAGGTTCTGCTCGATTCGCATTGTTAGATACTCATTCCAGCAAGACTGGGAGGGAACAAGGGACTGCTCAGGGACAGTGCAGGAGCAACGTAAGGAGATGGTGTCCAGTCACTAATCCAGCACCCCTCCCCGATGACGCAGAAGGCCAAAGACAAACCTGCTTCTAAATCAACCTCAAAATTGACCCTACTCTTTCTGGTTTCCATGGACTTTGGCCCAAATTACAGTTGTCTCTGATGATGTGTGGGCCAGGACAGCAGCCTAACTATAATTATTGTTGGGCTTGATGTGGAGGAAATGGATAGAGAATCAAAAAAAAAGAAGAAAGATTCAAGTGCAAAAAAAGAGCTGGAGCGAGCAAGAGGGTCAGAGGGAAGGGAGGGCTGAGAGATGGGTCCCCCTTTCCCACTGGTGGCGGTCCCTGGACCCTGCAAACACAGTGGTGGCCTCTCCTCCTGGCGCCTCCATGTGCTCACCGTGGTGCCCATCTTGAGGCTCCCATCTCCCCAAGTTCCACCTCTTCTCCACAGAACAGACTTGCCTACTGCAGCTCTCACGTCCAGATCAACGGCACCAGCGCTCCCCCAGGCCCAGTGTCAGAACCTTCACATCTCTTACATCCTTGTCTTGTGCCCATGTCACTGCCCTACCCTAAGCCAGGTCACTGTGCTCTCCACCCCTAAACTGCTGCAGGAGCCAGTTCCCGTAAGTGGTCTTTTTATCCCCAGCTCTCGCATCATATCCTCTTGGTTGATGCACGATCAGCAGCCTGAGCCTCCTAAAATACTCCATTAACAACAACCCCTTCCCTCTGCTGATGGCTGAGCTTTCCAAAATGATGCATCTAACCCCCAGGGGAGGAGACACACACTGGTGGTATCAAAGCTCTAGGATAAATGGGAAGCATTTTACTGGACTATTTTTACTCAGAGATAAGCTGACCAGACATCCCATTTTATTTTATTAAAGATTTATTCTTATTGTTTTTGACAGACAGAGAGGGAGACAGAGAGAAAGGTGAAGGCCCAGAGCAGTCTCCATAGTTGCACGTCATTAGTTTTCTACATAGTTTTCATCCCACAGGTGGGCACAGGGCTGTGCAGGGCGGGAACCCGGCCGGGAGTCTCCCACAAGGGAAGCTCACTCCAGCAAGAACCAAACTGGGGGCACACCTCAGTTCAGCATATGGGTGCACAGGGCTGGGGCTGGGACTCGATCCTCAGACCCTGGGGCTGCAAGATGGTGGCTCAACACACTGAGCCATCCTGGCATCCTCCAGACGTTCCATTTTAAATGGGACAGAAAACAGCGGCACTGTCCTATTTCAAATGAGATGTCTGGTCAGCCTACTGACACCTTGAATTTAGCCCCGTGAGACTAGGCTGACCATGCGTATTATTATTTAAAACAGGACAGTACCACTGTTTTCTGTTGTTTAAAATGGGATGTCAAAAAAAAAATAAAAAAAATAAAAAAATAAATAAAATGGGATGTCTGGTCAGCCTACTCAGAGGAAAGTACTAAATAAAATAAACCCCTTTTTATAGTGAAATAAACCCAGATAAATTGGGAAGCTGGATGCAAAATTTCTGTATTTCTGAGATAAAAAAGAAAATGTCTCCAAGTTCAGACACTGGCAGGCACACAGGTGCAGAAGCATCGCTCACAGGCACAGGAACAAAGGCCCGGCCAACGGCTCAGTTGGCTCAGTTTGGGGCAAGCCCCACTCCACTAAGCCCTCGGCTTTGGGCTTGCTTGTGGTCCATGCCATTCCAGTGCCCAGTCCAGCTGGAAAGCCGTGTGCAGCCCATGCGCCTCCCCTCCGGCCTTCTGCTAGTCCCACCTGCCACTCCAGGCTCGCCCTGGGAAACTGCCTCCAACTGCTGCAGACCCCAGGATTTCCCTGCTCTGATTCTCCAGCATTTAATTTGTGCCCCCAGCTGGGACTTGTTCATAGGCTCCTCCTCAGCTGGGACTTGTTCAATTAGCCTGCTTTTCTTAGTGGTGTTTGCAGGCTCTGTGTTTCCACATCTCTACAGAGTGGGGGCGCCCCAAGCTCAGCGCCTGGGCCTGCTTCTTTCTCCCTGGGTGAGACCAGCCAGGCCTCTCCACGTAATTCTGAATTCAAAAACCCACTGTCCACTTGCCAGTCCCACACATGTGTCCAATAAGAAGCTCACACCTCATGACCACAAAAGACCAAATTTCCCCTCAAAAGCCTGCTCTCCATCCCTAGCCCCAGTGCTGACATTTGCTCCAACTTAGTAAAAGATGACATATCCCATCCACCCAGATGCTCAGTTCAAAAACACAGGAAGCATCCTCAACTCCCTGGTCCTAAGTCCCCACATCTAATCCCCCAAACCCAGTCAGCTCTACCTCCCACCATAGCCCAACCCCCCATCCTCCACTTCCCTGCTATCCCGAGGCCAAATGACCACTTTCTCTTGCCTCTCAGAATAACAGTCTCCAAACAGGTGTCCCTGCTTCCACGCTTGTTCTATCCAAGCTTTTTCTCCACACACGGTAATCCTTTCAAAAATATAAATCAGATCATATCACTCTCCTGCTGAAAACCCACCATGGCTTCCCCTAAAATAAAACCCACTATCTACCTTCCCCACCCCCACCCCGTACCCCATCAAAAGTTCATGACAAGCCCCAGTCACTTCCTACTATGTGACCCCGCTGTATTCTTTTCCCTGCACTTATCACAAGGGTGTGGAGGGAGGGCCTGAGGTAAGACTGCCTGACTTTGGGCAAATTCTTTCTCCTCTCAGTGCCTGTGTCTATAGTCTATGAAATGGGGGTAGTAGAAACACCTGATTTACAGAACTAGGAAGGGAATTAAGCAAGACAATGCATGTCAAACACAATGGCCCAGACTGAGTCCCCACAACTGTTAGCTGCTGTTATGATGGTGATCGTTACTCACTTGGACTTTTCACGCCCTCATTCAGCACCCAGTGCTATGCACACAGTACTGGTAAGTCCAAGGCAAAGATTAGTTGAGTGAAAAAATGAAAGTGTTAAGGAAATAAGTACGAACCTGAAAAAAGGAAGCACAGGCACTTATATGAGACCAACTTGAAGCTGAGCAAAAAGGAAGGAGAAAAAGTACCAGTACACATGCATGCAATGCACGTGTTACACATCACCCACCCCTGGGAGATGCTATTGGGAGAGGAAGCTAGAATTCATGGCTACACGGGCGCTCATCCTGTTAGGCTGATGTATGTGAGCTCCACACTAGTTCTAAGAGCTGTGAGGCAGGAAATACAGACACTAGGCACTCTGGTTCCCTGCGCCTCAGCCCCTCCCTCCCTCCCTGCCTTGGGCACCTAAGTACTCCTCGCTCCACACCTGCAGCCTTCTCTGCTTCAGCTTTACAGCAGCAAGCCCTGCCGTCCCATAATTCCCTTCTACTTTTGTGCTATTTTATGGTTTACAGCATTTCTATTTCTTATATTAAGTGAGAGTATATATAAAAGAAGTGATGGGGAAGCCAGGATGGCTCAGCAGGTTAAGCACTCACTTTGCAGCCCCAGGGACAGAGGATCAAATCCCAGCCCCAGCCCATGTGGATCCATATGCTGAACTTGGGTGTGCTTCCCATGCAGGAGGCCCCCAGTTCAGTTCCTGGCTCGAGGGGGCGTACCTCCCATGCAGGAGGCCCCAAGCCCAGTTCCCACCCTGCAGGGCCCCCGCCCACCTGTGTGGACAGGAAACCATGTCGAAAACTGATGACGTACAACTATGGAGACTGCTCTGGGCCCTCCCCCTTCTCTCTGTCTCTGTCAAAAACAATAAAATAAATCTTAAAAAAAAAAA
>PVKE010048195.1:0-11668 GCA_004027555.1 Craseonycteris thonglongyai | reverse complement strand
AGAGAGAGAGAGATACAGAGACAGAGAGAGAACTGAACTGGGGGAGCTCCCAGTTCAGCACATGGTTCCGCACGGGCCGGGCCCGGGATTCGATCCTCGGTCCCCGGCGCTGCAAAGTGAGCGCTTAACCCACTGAGCCATCCCGGCCTCCCCTTGAACAAATTTTAATACTCTCATTTTCCATCTGCATAACTTCCTTGTTGAGGCATCTGTTTATATTCTTTGCTAATTTTTTAATTGAATTGTTTGTTTTCTAATTATTATGTTTTAAGTGTTGTATGGATATTAGTACTTTATCAAATATGTGGCTTGCAAGGATTTTCTCCCACTTTTGGTTATGTTTTTATCCTCTTCGCTGTCTTTAGCAGAGTAAATGGTTTTAATTTTAACAAATTCTAACACGATTTTTTTTGTTTTGTTTTTAATGGGTTGTGCCACTGTTTCCGTGTTGATTTTCTTGACTGGAAGAATTTATCCATTGGTGTTGTTGTGGTGTTAAAGTCCCCTACTATGATTGTGTTACTGTTGATCTCTGCCTTTATGTCAATCAATATCCATGTTATATGTTTACAAGCTCCTATGTTGGATGTATAAATATTTACTAGGGTAATATCCTCTTGTTGTATTGATTCCTTTATTATTATGTAATGTCTTTCTATGTCTCTTACTATAGTCTTCATCATAAAGTCTATTATGTCTGATATAAGTAATGCTATTTCTTGTTTCTATTTCTGTGAAATAACTTTTTATATTCCTTTTATTTTCATTCTGTGTGTGACTTTCGATCTGAGGTGGTCTCTTGTAGACAGCATATGCATGAGTGTTGTTTTCTTATCCATTCAACAATGCTCTGTCTTTTGAATAAAACATTTTATCCATTTGTATTTAAAGTTATTATTTATCAGGATGTAGTCATTGCCACTTTATTATTTATATTATTGTTCTTCATTTGTTTGATTGTTTTCTCTGTCTCTCTTTTTTTTTTTTTTTTTTGCTTAAATAAGTCCTTTTATACATTTTTTATAACACGGGCTTGGTGGTAATAAATTCCTTGAGCTTTTTACTTGTCTGAAAATCTCTTTTTCAAATTTTAAATGATAGCCTTGCTGGGTAGAGCAGTCTTGATGGTGGGCCTTTGTGTTTCATCACTTCAGATATTTCCTGCCACTCCCTTGTGGTCTGCAATGTTTCTGTTAGAAATCAGCTGATAGTTTTATGGGAGCTTCACTGTATAATAAATAACTAGTTGTCATTCTCTTGCTGATTTTAGAATTCTATATTTTGTTTTAACTATATTTCGTTTGCTACTTTAATTATGATGTACCTTGGTGTGGGTCTATTTGAGTTCATCTTGTGTGGGATGCTCTGTGCTTCCTGGGTTTGTAGGTCTATTTCCTTCACCATGTTAGGGAAGGATTTAGTCATTATTTCTTCAAATAAGTTCTCAATTCCTTGTTCCTTCTCTTCTCCTTCTGCTACTCTTATGATGCTAATGTTGTTACATTTCATGTTCCGAATGTTCCTTAAACTATTTCCTTTTTTTCTTTTTTCTGTTCTGACTGAATGTTCTCTGCTATCTTGTCTTCTAATTTGCTGCTTCAATTCTGTGCTCTATCTAGTCTGCTAGTGCTTTCTTTTAGTGTGTTCTTCATTTCCATTATTGGTTTTTTTTTTTTGGACTGTTTTTTTTTTTTAATAGTTTCTATGTCCTTCCTTATGTTTACTATCTCTTTATTAAAATTCTAAGTTCCTTAAGTATTTTTATAACCAGTGTTTTAAACTCTGTCTCTGGTATATTGGTTGCCTCTATTTAGTTTAGTTCTATTTCTGAAGGCTTTCTTCTTTTCTTTTATTTGAGACATGTAGTTTTGTTTTCTCATTCTGCCTGCCTCTCTTTGTTTACTTCTATGTAGTAAGTAGATATCTTATTTCTTTTAATCTTCGTTTGCTAGGTGACCTTATGTAGTATGTGTCCAATGTAGTTCAGTGGTGCAATCTCCCTGATCTCTTGTGCATCTGTTCCAGGAGTTTTCTTTGTGTGTGTTGTGTATATTCTAGATTGCTTGTGGTGCAACTTTGTGTGGGATCGACTCCCAGGCTGACTGAATGTGAGTTTTGGCTATTCTCAGTGAGCATGAACTGTCCTGTTGGGGCTGATTCCTCAGAGTGGGGTTCACCCCCATGGGCTCTTGTGCCTGTTGGAACCACCCTTGGGTGTACTGCTCAGGGGGCTAACAAGGCAGTACTCTGGTGTGGTCTGAAGCCAGCCCCTATGAATGTTTTTTCTGGTTTCTCTTGAGAGGGGCTCTGGTGCAGGCCAATGTTAGCCATGCCTGTGACTGTCTTGGGGCTACCTGAAGGAGCTACACAGCTACATGTGGTTGGTTGCTGCCTGTGCTGGACCTGCATCCATGTGGGGATGGCCTCATTATAAAGCAAGGCTGGTGGCCACCAGTACTGGGCCTGAGGCAGCTTAGCAGAAGGCCTGGGACCCCTAAGCCTGTTGCTACCTGCTGGCTATGTATAAGACTCAGCTGTTGAAAGAGCTTTCTTAGGTAAATAGGGCAGGATGGTTGACCTTGTGTTGGGTGTTGAGAGTACCTTTGGTAATGCAGCCCTCAGTGTGTGGGCTGACATTCCAGGGGGTCACAGGGTGTGGGTTGTGGTTTTGACAAAATTAATGCAGTTTGGTCCTTGCACCAGTGTTGAACCCACCGCCATTTTGCAAAAAGCATCCTGAGAACACCACAGCCAGGCATGGCTCACCTCAAGCCTATAGGTCCTTAGGAGCTGCCCAAGAGAAGCTGAAGTACAGGTTGTGGCTTGCTGCTCACAACCAAAAGTTCTCTAGGCCTCTGTGGTCCATTTGCTGGTGAGAAAGGCTTTCACAGCTTGTGCAGCATGGCCTGCACTCAGTAGCCAAGAGAGCACCTGGTGATGCAGTACTAGCTGTGTAGGGCGGGGATCCAGAGTGTCACTCAGGTGATAGGCATGTGTGGATTTTACCAGACCAATGAGGTCTCAGATTTGACCCTTAGTGGGAGGGTTCAACATAGAAAAGATAGTGTTTGTCTTGTAGGATACACGTCAGTCAGGCTCCACACAAGGCTAATGGCTGCTGTGCCTCCATCCCAAAGACAGACGAATCTTTCCTAGTATGTCTCTGGTGCCTCTCAAATTGCTGCCCCTCCATCAAATACCAAGTGAATGTTTTCACGTGAGTGAGTCTATGTACAGTCCCTTTAGGCAGGCATCAGAGTTTTAAGCCACCTTCTCTCTCACCAGGACAGAGAGAGTCTTTGCTGAATATCACTGCTAAATATCGTGGAAATTTGTCTTCCCAGCCTGGGAAGCCTGGTGTGGGGGTAGGACTTCTTCCTTTTCTGGAGGGGACCTCCACCAAAGAGGTGTCTCTTCTGATGTCCAACCACTGTCCATGGGCTTGGGGTCAGCAGTTTCTCATCTCTGCCCCTCCTACCAGTCTTGATGTGGCCTCAGGGTTAAATCCTTAGAGGAGGGTTTCTATCCAGCTAGTATACAGATAATTCTTGAGGTTGATTGTTCTATAATTTATTTGTAATTTTGATGTGATCCTGAGAGTCAGTAGGCGTAGCCTTTATCTAATCCTCCATTTTGGATCTTTTCCAGCACATGAAATCAATCCAGAAGAGTGGTAGGAGGGAGCTCAAGTGCCTGGAGGCTCAGGAGCTATCACACGGGCTAGAAACCTGCACACACAGGGTCTTTAATTTCTTTTATCAGAGTTTGTATTTTTTCCTCATAGAGACTGTATATATCCTATTAGACTTATACCTAAGTGTGTGTGTGTGTGTGTGTGTGTGTGTGTGTGTGTGTGTGTGTGTGTGTGTGTAATAATGTTGATGGTATTGGGTTTTTTTTAATTTAAAATTTCAAGTTATTCATTGCTTGTATATATATACAAAAAAGCAATTGACATTTGTGTATTTACCATGTATCCTCTCAGATTGCCATTATTATTTAGTTTCAAGATATTTTTTGTCAATTTGGGGGGGAGATTTCCTACACAGACAAACATGTTGTCAGTAAAAAAAAAAAGTGTTACTTTTCCTTCTAAATCTGTATATCTTTTATTTGCTTTTTCTGGTATTACTTTTGCATTACCTAGAACTTCATTATGGTGTTGAATGTGAGTGGTGAGAATATACTTGCCTTGTTTTTCATCTTACTGAGAAAGCATTTAGTTTCTCATACTGAATTATGTTAGCTTTAGGCTTTTTGTACATGTACTTTATCATTTTTATGAGGTTCTCCCCATTCCTAATTTGCTGACATTTTTTAGCATGAATGGGTGTTAGATATTGTCAGAAGTTTTTTTCTGTATATTGATATGATCATATGATTTTTATATTATATTTTGAAATCATTTAAGAATAATATTAAAACAATATGCATTTACATAAATTTAAAACCTGGTCCAAACTATAAAAACTTTATTATCTTCCAATTTTATTCATTTAAAAATCTGAGATATTAAAACTATGATTTAGTTCAAATTATTGACAGTTGATCTAAATATTTTTCTTTGAGAACTTTTATCAAGACGATGCAAACATTAGATAATGAAGATTTAAAAAGAGAATCTCTGAAGACAAATATTTTTAAGTCTTAGGAAAAACAAGAATATTAATTCAAGTAATTACTTCAATAAACTTCAACATTAATTTAAGTCTAATGGGATCTGATCTGCAACATTTTTAGCATTTTATTAATTTCTTCTTTGATTTGTTCATTTATTTAACAAATGAAGCAAGGATAAGAATTAGTAGTTTTCTACCAAAATATGTAGTCTCTATGGCACGGTAAGAAAGCCATTTGGTATTTTTAGGAAGTTTTTTCAAAGGCAAGAGTTGCACCCTTTTCATGTTTCACTAGGGAAACAGAGAAAAAAAAAGCAAGTAAATATACAAAAGGTGGAAAATGTATACCGGTACTAGAGAAAATAAATGCCATTTTCATCAGCAAATGCTTTTCTAATGGAGTAAAATTATAGTGTGAATTAGGTAAGAAAACCAGTCATGCCAATGTCTGAAAAAAGAGTGTTCAGGGAAGAGATGCTTAGTAGATGCACACATCTGGAGTGAGCGCTGGGGCCTCTTTGAGCATTCGCTGGAGGACAGAAGAAATAAAGGGTACTACTGCAGATGTAAGCTGGGCTCAGATCCCAGAAGACCTTAAAATTAGGTAAAAATTTGGGATTTAATTCTAAATGTACTTGAAATCCATGGAACTCTTTTAAGCAGAAAAGTCACATGAGCACATTTCTGTTTTCAAAGGATCATTTTCACTCTTGAATGGATACACGATCGAAGCACATTAAAGTCAAAGCAAGTACGTACACCAGTTAGCAGACTACTGCAATAATTCAGGAAAATTTGGATGATGGTTTAGACTCTTGTACCACTATTGCGGAACTAAGCATGGGAAGAGATGCCTGATTTGAGATATAGTGTGAAGGAGTTGTTACTGGGTTAAAATTGAGGTGTGTTGGTGATTGTGTGACACTAGTTATAGTTACAAAACACTCCATTGTGGCTCAGAACCATTGAAGTTGTGTTTTACTCTGCGCTAGTCCAATATGAATGTTTCTGGTCAGTGGGTGTGAGGTGTGGTGGTGGTGGTAGTGAGAGCATTTCACAAAGTCATGCAGGGAGTCAGGGTCATAGGGACCCTGCTAATATCAATGTGTGGCTTCCATGGTAACCCAGGCATTGATGTCCAGCTGTAGGATGGAGAAAGAAAGAATGGGGAATGGACATTCACTAATTAACCGTGTTGCTCAAGAAAGCGTAGCATACCACTTCCCACTGATGAAAAGGAGCCATTGTGCCCCAGTTTACGTGGGGAATAGGGAACATGTTCTTGCTCTTTGGGCACTTTCCTTTTATAACTCTGCTATGCCAAGTGACAAATGAATCATTAGTTGAAAGTTAGTCATCTCTGCCATAGGAGATAGGAGGTAAAACGAGGAATCAAATATGGTTTCAACATTTGACTTCTGTCTACTGGATTGTTGCCAATGTGCTAGGCAAGTGAGAAATACTAAAGATGCAGATAAGAGTTTGTTTTTATACAAGTTAATTTGAGACATCTATGGGGTATTCAAGTTCATAGGCAAATATGGAGTTGAGTGAAGTTTGACCTGGTATGTATTTGAGAATAACAAGAAAAAAAAAGAAAATATATAAATTTTAAAAAATGACATGAGCTAATTTAGAAAATCATGCAAAGGCAGAAGATAAATAAGTCCAAGCATTTTTCCATTGTAAGAAGTTTACTTGCAAACTCCATTTTTTTGCACACAATAGAATAATGGCAAGAAATTATATGAATCATTGTCTAATATCCTTTCTGTGTTTCTTCTAGAAATGGTATGTAACTCAAATAAATGTATTTAAGAGAAAACTAGTTTCCCCACATAACCTATTTGTGGTCGAAATTTTAACCTTTTTTTTTTTTTTCTCTTTTTACCTGGGTTCCCATGTCCTAATTTTGATTCTTTGGGCTGTTGCTTCTTTGTTGGTTATCAGGCTTTATAATGGACACTTCTTAACTCTAGGGAGCTGCTCTGTTTTATTTTTAATTGAATCAGGAACTTTGAAAGTTTGAAAGCCATTTATTTTTTGCTGCAGTGGTTAAGAAGGGATTGCAAACTAGTGTTGGTCAGAATTTTTGCCCAGCTTTCAAGAGATGGCTTGTAATCCCCATATGAAGTCCCAGAAGCTTCCTGTGAGACATACTTTCTTTGCTTCTCGTACAAGTATGTCAAAAACAGGATGCACTGCTATACACGACATGTTGGAGCTTCGTAAACTTGCTGTATGCACTCTTGTCTTGTCAAGTTTGAAAACCAAGTAACACTAACTTTTAATATAATAGATATTTTTTCTGTATTTCACACTTCTATATTTTATAAAAGGACCCGGTATAAATCCGTAGACTGAAGGAAGTGTGATCTGTTAATAATGTGGTGTTTTGTTCAAACTACAAGATACAATGCATATATAGTCATGCATTATTGTGTAGAAAAATTCATCAAATAAAGTACACTTACACTGCAATTTTCCTCTACTCACTAATCAGGTCGTTGTTTGATCATTTTATTATTGCACTCACTGAATAATACTGAGTAGTGTGAACTGAAGGGGGTAAAATGCTGATTGCTGAGATAGGTAAGTGACATTTTACCTGTCTTCGAGGGTTCAGTCAGGAACTAAAGGAATCCATAAAATGGTTGTCAGAAAATTTATTTTTTTAAAGATTTATTTTATTGTTTATGACAGAGAGACAGAGACAGAGAGAAGGAGGAGGGCCCAGAGCAGTCTCTATAGTTATACGTCATCAGTTTTCAACATGGTTTCCTTCCACACAGGTGGGCAGGGGCTGCACAGGGTGGAACCAGGCCGGGGCCTCCTGCGTGGGAAGCTCACCCCAGCAAGAACCCAAATGGGGCCACACCCCAGTTCAGCATATGGGTCCATGCAAGCCAAGGCCGGGACTGGGGCTTGATTCACGGATCTTGAGGCTACAAAGCAAGTGCTTAACACACCAGAAAAATTATATATAGCTAACAAAACTTGTATTTATTAACCGGTAAATGACACATAAATTCACTTTCTGAATGAAGATTTGTGAATAAATCTCAACATCTTTGAGTTATGTAAAATATCAATAAATAGGGCACTGTGTCTAAAACCTGGTAAAATCAAACTTTAAATGAGATATGTGAAATCCATCCTGTTATTTCAGAAAAAAAATGTCCTTTACTAAAATTTATGAAACAAATTAAAATGTATTTCCAAATAGTAGAGCATGTATTTAGACAAACTTACTAAAAGCTAAAATGTGATAGAGAGCTTCATTGGTGTATTTAGATTACATAAGTGAACAGATAGTCAAGTGCAAAATTTTTCATTATAATTACTATAATTCAAAGACTATTGTAATGTAGGATTTGACATAAAGGATTGGTAATGAAAATGTATTTTGAAGACTTAGAAAACGGTATTATGTCACTTGTGTGACTGAGAGAAAGGAATGTATTGAATTAGTGACAATATAAAAATTTACTCATGGTGCTATTGACAAACAGATTTTTAACAGTTTCATATGTTTTAAAAATTTATATACCATTGTCTTTCAATATTTATATTTCAAACCTTAGTTCAGGTTATATAATAAACTACATGATATGGACATACTTATTTTCGACTTGGATACTATTCATACACATTTTATGCAGGTGATCCCAATTAAAAAGGCTTAAAAGTGTCCATGTTGGAAAACAAAAAAGAGTTATTCATTATCTCAGTTATACTAGGTAAAGGGAGAAGCAAATGGTAGATGAAAGATGCAAATAAATGAGAGCTGAATGGTAGTTCATTTGGACACATGGTTGAGAAAAAAATGTATGAAATAATATTTTCTTTGCAGGAATTGTAAACTTGTCATTTATTTAACTAAAACATTTAATTTGCTTAGTTTTAATAGTAGTTTAGTTCTTCCCTGCTAAGCATAATTTGAGTCCTCTGCAGAGTTGCATATCTAACCTGATTTAGTACATAACATGAACTTGAATTTACAAAGCAAAAGTAATGTTCAAAGTCAGGGTCAGTAGAATTATCTCCATCTCTATCTCCTTCCTCTTCCTTCTCCTCTTTTTTGTCTCTCTCCTCTTTTACTCTCTCTCATCTCTTTCTCAAATATTTTGTAATATGTGGATTTCAGTTATTCAGGGCAGAATATCATAACTAAGAAAGTTAAGTTATATGGGGGAAATTCTCATGATATAGTTATGTTTAGAGGAAAAAAGATACAAAAATATATGACTTTGATTTTAAAGTGTATATATAAACCATATACAAAGCATCTACATTTGAGTACAATCTCTAATCTAAAGTATTCTTCTAAAGAGACAACTGTTGATCTGGAATCCACCCAGTGAAATTCATTACATGATAACTCCCTTGATGGTAGTAGAATATTTGCCTTGTATCTTCATATCAGTATGACAACACTTGCCATCACTTTGGAGATACTTGATAGAATACTTAATGAAAGAATGAATGGATTTGTCAATGAAAAGGCCAGTGATAGCTACCATACTTCACTACCACCACAGGTTCTCTTATGAGCAGGGTAGACTCTCAGACACCATGACTAGATCTAATGGAAGAAGCAAGGGCTGTGTATCTGATAGAAGGTCCTGGGTTTAAATCATTGAGCTTCTACTTGTAATTGGTACACCTTGGACAAGTAATTTTACTACTTTTACTTGTATACTTTACACTTATCTAAAGGGATAGATGATAGTGACATACTACTAAGTTGAATAAATTAAATAATATATTATTAATTTTTTAAAATAAGTGACATAATAAAGACTCAATGCTTAGGAAAAAAATAGCTTTCATCTCCTTTAGTTGAGAATTACAATTTGATTAACTTTATAGGAGTTTACAATGGAAGTGGAAAGAGTCTTGACAGTGATTAAGACCAGCCCCCTTTCTTACTCTCTCTTCCTAAGAAAATGAGGTGTAGACAGATTAAAGTAGTGGAAAACCTCATGATTATTATAATTGGAGGCTAGCATTTAGTTCTGGTTTGACCACTGACTAATTATGGCACCTGTGAATATGAGGGTTTTGCCTGCTTCAGCCTGTTCCTTTGACTAGTGGAACTAAGGAATCCTAACCTTCTCTCCAAAGTTAATATTCTACATCTACGTTGCAAAATTGTCTCAGCCATTTCTCTCCAAGCTTGCTCATCCCTAGCCATACCACACACAACTGTGCCCACCCAGCCATGCACATCCATGCAGTTCTAAGGGTATCCAAAATAATCTATAGTGAGAAAGAGTTAAAAATAATTTTTTTTTAAATACCAGAAAACCATTTTTGAGATGACAGTTCGTGAATAAGTAAAGTAAAACACAGAACCAAAACAGATAGGGTTTCAAATGAGAATGGCTTTTGTGATTGCTATATGTCAGGTCTTCCTACATCTCTGACATCAGCATTCTGGATCTGGCATTTCCTCCTGCAACCACTTAAAGAGGCCCAACAGAGGTGAAGAATAAAGCAGTTTCTAAAACATAATTTTCACAGTGGTTCTGCCCACTTGCTTCTTTTTCCCCTCTAAGCACAGCTGCATGTTTAAGTAGGAAGACAAACTATAATCAGCCACTTAGATCAGCAGATAAATCGCAGTGGTGCCCAATTTGCCTGTTTAACTTCTTTCTTGCTTGATTGACCTTGGTTCTCTCCTTCATCAATGCTCATGTTGACAACATGGCATGCCATATATTTGCAATATTGTGAGTACATTAGAAAATACCCACTTACATAAAAAAATAAAGTAAAATGGCCAAAGAAAGTATTATAATGTTAGGTCATTTAATTTTGTCCTGTTTTTGGTATTAAAATCAATTACACATGTTTTACAGTGCTTTATTTTAGATGTGAGTTTTAATTTTAAATACATTAATTAACTTGAAAAAACTTTTGAGGATTTATTCTATAGTATTTAGTATTTATATATGGTATATACATACATATATACACATAATGTATATATCTATTTCTATATAATATCTGTATATATCTACATAATATATATAAATACATAAAAACTGATGACTATACTGTTTATACTATATGTACAATATATTTAGTATTGTATATATAAATAGATATACTTAGTCTGCGTATATATGTATATATGTAGCAGAGAGAGAGAGAGAGAGAAAGAGAAGGATAGAGTTTATAGAACTGAAAAGTTTTGATACATTTTGTTATTTTCATCATAAAAAGAGAAAAGAACCCTGAGAAAACCCAATCATTTTTATCACTGACTAGGCATTTAACTTTCCAGGAATATGGCAGACAAAGTATGTTCTTTCATTCTTAGTATAAATAGTAACTCTAACCCATTTTTCCCCTCCCTCCTCATACTTGCAAAGCTAAAAAACGTTCAGTATATTAACTCATAATATGTCAGTTCTGAAAGGGGAAAAGAAAAAGTACTATGACAAATATAGCTACAAAGGCTATATAACATTTTTACCTTTATAACATTTTAAAAAGAAATCAAGACATAATGTCATAGAGAGATAGGTGTTAAATGGTACAAAGAGGAGGCTAGAATCATAACATAAGTTTATTAAATTTAACAGACATTTCCTTTTTGTGGGTGTGTATGAGTGAGACAGAGAGACAGATATAAGACAGAGTCAGAATTTGTTTTCCTACATTTTAACAAAGAAACTTTATTTTATATCTTATAGTAATATCATGTGGTATTATATATTTAAATTATATTAAAAAGCAGTTTTTTAATGTTAAATGCTTGCAATTAATTTAACCCAAATGTACATCAGTCTTCTTTTTTTTTTTATTTATTTTTATTTTTTCTTTTCACATTTATAGAGATAAATTGTCTTTTTGTCTTCAGTGCATAGTTATTTCTATTTTACTTTTTGACAGATAGAGAGAGAGACAGAGACAGAGACAGTTAGAGAACCGAACTGTGGGAACTCCCCAGTTCAGCACGTGGGTCCTGCCTGGGCCGGAGCCGGGATTCGATCCTCGGTCCTCATGGCCTCAAAGCGAGCGCTCAACCCGCTGAGCCG
>PVKE010048194.1:0-11668 GCA_004027555.1 Craseonycteris thonglongyai | reverse complement strand
AAATAGTTTTGAACATATATTTTACTTATCTACCCATACCTCGCTGGAATGCACCTTATACTGAAACACAGTGTATAAACATAGTATGCATTTCACACCCCTTCTTCCCCCTTAGACTATGCCTATGACAACAAGTCGATCGCAACACACTTTTAAGATAAAAAGTAGATCTTATATACAGAAAAGTTGGCCACCCCTGTACTAAGTCATCACAGAAATTCATTCTGAGGAATATCTTGAAATAGTAACGAATGTGGCTATGGATTTAACAAAGAGGTAAAGAAAAGCAACTGAGAGATATATAAAAAAATATGTGTGTGGTAGTTCTTGTCTAAATTCAATCCTTGAAGGATCATCAGAATATGAATTTTGGGAAAGCCGGGTTGGCTCAGTGGGTTAAGCTCTCACTTTGCAGCCCCATGGACCAAGGATCGAATCCCTGCCCTGGCCCGTGTGGACCCATATGCTGAACTGGGGAGTGCCCCCAGCTCAGTTCTCACCGGGGTGAGATCCTGGCCCAGTTCCTGCCCTGTGCAGCCCCGCTCCCACCTGTGGAATGAAACTATGTGGAAAAACCGATGATGTGCAACTATGGAGAGTGTTCTGGGTCCTCCCCCTTTTCTCTGTCTCTGTATCTCTCTGTCTCTGTCAAAAACAATAAAAAAATAAATCTTAGAATATTAATTTTGGAGTAAAATCTTTTTTTAAGATTTATTTTCATTGTTTGACAGAGAGAGAGAGAGAGAAGGGGGAGGGTCCAGAGCAGTCTCCACAGCCACACATTGTTGGGAGCCGGTGCGGAGCCTGAATAGAAAGGTTTCAGGGAACCTCGTTGGCAAAGCCTCGGTTCCCTGGGCCTAATGGGAGGGACCGACCTGGGCCTTGATGGCAAAGCCTCGGTTCCCCCTTTCATCTACTTCGGGGGGGTGGTAGTTGGGTAATTAGATATAGAAAAATGTGTGCACCAGCTTTGCATGAAGGCCAGGTTGACAGATGCCAATAGATTTGGAGCCCATGATTTACATAATCAAAGCCTTTACTGGAAGGGGCTGTTATCGCCTGTAAAAATCTGTTTACACCGTGCTTTGCTATGCTAATGCCTGGTCCTCATAATGGTAAACTTTTGTGATATAAGATAAGCAATAAAGCTATTCAGGGCTGCTCCTATTGAGGGCAGTGGCAGACCATTTGGTCTGTCTCAATTCCCACTGCTTGAACTCGGGGACTTTGTTCAGCCAGGCTGGTTCCTGGCAACAATATATCATCAGTTTTCAACATAGTTTCATTCCACACAGGTGGATATGGGATCACGCAGGGCGGCAATCAAACTGGGGGCCTTCCACAAGGGAAGCATGCCCCACTTCAGCATATGGATCTGCAAGGGCAGGGGCAGGGACTTGATCCCTGTACCCTGCAGCTGCAAAGCAAGCACTTAACCTGCTAAACCATCCCGGCATCCCTGGAATAAAATCTTATATGTTGTGCTCCCAGATCGTGATCCCGAGGGCAACCAAGAGACCAACTCCGATGCAAGTACAAAGAGGTTTTACTGATACAAGCTCAAGCCCGGTCCATCTGTCCCCCAGTACAACTAGGAGAGAACGCCCGAGCCTCGACAGGCAGGGGAATTTAAAGGAGAAAACCGCAAGCGTGTGGGGTGATTGGATGAGGATAATCGTATCAGGGAGTGGAGCAAGGAGCAGAAGTTGGGCGGGAGAGTTGCGTTCCTCCCTGATAAGGGGGGAGAGGCTTGAGTTTCTCTCTCCTGGGGCCTTTGAGTTTCGTTTTCTCTGAGATGACGGCCAATTTCATAAAATGGAGTCTCTTAGGTTTTACAATGCAACGTTTATGTAACCTTACTGAACATTAGATAATTCAAATGTTATGAACATCAGCAGGTAATAACTGATGTTTAAATCCTATGAAGCCATAAATGTATCTGGCAGTGAAAGTTTCCACAGTTCATATATGTTCAAAGGATTTTTATTCAAAATGGTGACTACTGGGGAAGCCGGGATGGCTCAGTGGGTTGAGCGCTCACTTTGCAGCCCTGGGGACTGAGGATCGAATCCTGGCCCCGGCCTGTGCGGACCCATATGCTGAACTGGGGAGTGCTCCCAGTTCAGTTCTCACCGGGGTGAAGACCCCGGCCTAGTTCCTGCCCTGTGCAGCCCCACTCCCACCTGTGGAATGAAACTATGTTGAAAAACGAATGATGTGCAACTATGGAGACTGTTCTGGGCCCTCCCCCTTCTGTCTGTCTCTGTCTCTGTATCTCTCTCTCTGTCAAAAACAATAAAAATAAATCTTAAAAAAAAAAATAAATGGTGAATACTAACTCATGAATATTGACCTAAAAATTGTTGAAGCTATAAAGGAGATCTTTGGAAATTTGATAATCTAGAAATATTGTAAAAGTATTCTTCAGGTGGAAACAAATTCAATTGTCTTTTTAAAGAGTATACCTTACAGAGCTTTTATCCACACCTGGCAATGTCAGGAGTAGGAAACAAATGAGCTAAAATATTTTTAAAATTTTTCATTGAAAAATGGTCTTTCGGGGAAGCTGGGATGACTCAGTGGGCTAAGTGCTTGCTTTGCAGCGCTGGAGCATGAGGATCAAATCCCGGGCCCAGCCCATGTGGACCCACATGCTGAGCTGGGGAGTGCCCCCAGTTCGGTTCTTGCCGGGGACTATGTGGGAGGCTCCCAGCCCAGTTCCTGCCCTGCACAGCCCTGTGCCCACCTGTGGAGTGAAACTATGTGGAAAACTAATGTCAACTATGGAGACTGCTCTGGGCCCTCCCCCTTCTCTGTTTCTCTCTGTCTCTCTCTCTGTCAAAAAAACCATGGAAATGAATCTAAAAAAAAAAAAAAAAGAAAAAAAAGGGAGATACTGGTCTGGCTATGTGCAGGGGTAGATGAGGGTGTGTGGTGTGCCCGGGGTAGTGGGTCACCCACACCCTCCATTTAGGCACAGAATCAGAGCCCAGCTCGGATGTGGAGCACTGCAGGAGCAGGGACATGAGGTCCAGAGACAGCACGAGGAGGATCTTGCTCTCAAGCCCTGAGGGGACCTGGAAGCAGGCAGGCCTGCAGGGCCTGGGCAGGGAGGGAGGTGCTCAGTGATTGAGAGGCCTGCAGAGGTCCCAGGATTCAGGGAGCATCTGGGGATTGACAGTGGAGGTCAGGGACAATAAAAGAGTGTACCAGTGATTTCTCCCAGGACCAAGTCTATGACACTTTGTGGGGAAGGGAGGTCTTCTTTCTGGGGATGGCAGAGACGCATCTGAAAGCAGCTGGGAGCAGAAGGAGAGGAGCTAGGATGGCGAGCCCACAAATCCTGGGCCCGGGTGACAGACCGCTGAGGCTGGTGGGTGAAGCTGCAGAAACTGCAGTCCTGGGGGCTCCGCTCTCTGGAGTTTCATACCTTTCAAGGGGTCCCGAGGCCACACATCCTGTCACACTCCACTAGGGGGAGCTCTGGGCCACATTATAGAACACTTTTTATGACGTGCAGGATTATGTGTGTGTGTGTTTGTATCTGTGTGTGCACATGCTCACATGCACCTGCAGTAGAGGGTGTCCACCATACAGCTCTAATCCCAGACTTGCAAATTGAGAGACTTTGGAGAGTGGATCTGGATAAATACATATTTATTCCTGGGAAACACCAAAGGATTAATTTAAACTGTTATTTTATGTGTCTTAATGAATTACAAGAGCAATTACAAGAATTGTAATTGTAATTTTGAATTATTAGAGCATTTCAGAAACTTCAGCCAAAAATAAATACAGAAGACTGTGGCGACCAATCAGTGCTCTTGGATTAAGTAAGTAAGTATTTGTTTATCCCCTAAATCAAGGAATGGCATGTTAGACCATCTGGTCTATTTTGTCTAGATTTCCAAATTGATTGGCATTGAGTGCTTGCCTATGTTTTTCCTTTTCCTTTTCATTTTTTGAAAATTCTTTGCAGGTACTTTGCTTCCATTTCTTTGCTCCTAATAATTTAATGATCGTTCAGCTCAGTGGTTTGAAGGTTAGGGAGAACTCACTTTTGGGGGAGAAGAGCTTGTCAGCGAAGCAGAGCACCCAGAGAGACACACATACTTTAGTAATGGAAAACAGCCTGTACCAGTCATTGCAAGGCCCCTTTGTGGATACTAACTAGAAACTTGTAAATGGTTTTGATAATTTCTAACATTGGAATAAAGGGTTTCCTATATATTCTCAGCTCCCCAAGGCTGCCGTGCCATTGCCACCACACATGCAAAGATAATTGTAGTTATGAGGGGAGAGGCGGTCCTAGAATCACTAACGCATGTCTGAGGGGCAGGCTGCTTCCCTCCCACATGTTCTGGCTGTTGTGACCTTCAGACTGAACTCACCATCCAGGCAGCAGAATGGATCTGTATATTTTCTATTTCAGTAAGAGAGGCAACATCTGTAACGTATGGACACCTATGAGGGGGTGAATGTGGGTAAGTGATGATATTGGGAAAGGGGATTGTTCTGGATGGAAATTAATCCAGGGCCAAAGCCACCCAGGAGGAAGAATAATTTTGAGACATGAGCTGAACTAATAATGAGAGAAGGGTTCTTAGACATATAACAATCCCTGATGGATCCTAATGGGTTTAAGTACAAACAGTGACAGTGATTGTTAGTATGTAATTCTGTGAAAATGAATCCAGTTGTTAAAGGTAATTAGGGCCTGAAGTTATGAAACCATTGTTTTCAGCTTACTTGACAGAATCATAGACAAAATTTTCAGGATTGCTAGAGGTATGCCTATAATACCTCCATGCTTGTAATAAAGATTAGGCTAAATCTGTAGGAGTCATGTAATCTTGTAAAGAAATACTTTATGCCAGTGATAATGGCTGGAATAAACAGGTTTTCTCTAACTCTGAGAGTATGACATGCTTCATGGAGACAGATGTATCTGTACTGAAAACATTCATACTCTGTTGATTATGGTGAGACTGTTCCATCTAGAAGCTAGAGAATCAGCAATACACATAAAGGCAGCTCTGTAGTAATGGGTTTCAGACAGCAGTTGTCAGGCTCAAATGTGTCATGTGATACTTTAATATCAATTGCAAATTCTTTAACATCAGTTTATAAAGTATACAATATACAAATAGAGTTTACAACTTCCATATGCCATATTTTAATACATTTTAGATTTGACAGTTTTAACCTCTTTGAAACACAATCTTAATCAACCAGTATGCAATTTTCTGGTCAAGCTCCAATAAGGCAATCAATCATGGAAGCTCAGTCCATCCCCCACAGAAAGAAAAGACACTCTACATAATACAGTAGACTCTCAGTTAACCAGCATCCATGCCGATGGGTACATGCCAGATTAATGTAAGTACACGCTCCATTAACTGGAACTCAAGCAACTGACAAAATCTCCTGCCGGTTGCTTGAGAGTACCAGTTACTTGAGTTCTGTTTAATGGAGTGTCTACTGTGTAAACATTTCTTCTTCTCATTCTTCAAAGAAAAAATGTTCTGGCTCCCCCCAGATACTTACTATTCTTTCCCTAGTAGCTCCCTTGCCCCACTCTGCTTTCTATTTTAAAAAGTTCATTTTGTACAAACCCTCAGAGTGCCTATCTAGTT
This sequence comes from Craseonycteris thonglongyai, assembly GCA_004027555.1. Lineage (NCBI taxonomy): Eukaryota > Metazoa > Chordata > Mammalia > Chiroptera > Craseonycteridae > Craseonycteris > Craseonycteris thonglongyai. The sequence goes on along the minus strand of PVKE010048194.1, from coordinate 6,032 downwards.
GTGAGATGGGAATCACTTAATTCAAATCATTTAGATCTTCAAATTTACTTGGTTAACTTGTTTTTTAACACCTGTAATCTAGTAAGTAACTTGTTTCTCTGAATTCTGTGAGCCCTTCTAGCAAATTAACCATAATTTGCTCCTCCATAATCACCAAGGGGGAGGAGTAAGAACCTCGGATTTATAGCCAGATGGTCAGCAGCACAGGTAACAACCTGCACTTGCTATTGGCATCCTGACGCAGGTCAGCATCCGGAGTTGGAGGAGGTCATGCTGTCTGAAGCTGGGGGTTGGGTGGAGACAGTTTTATGGAAGTAAGCTTTAATCAGAGGCATCTGATGCTATCTCTGTGCTGATGGTGTTAAAATTGAGTTAAATTGGAGGGCATTCAGCTGGCATTTCAAGAATTTAATTGTTGGTGTCGGAACTTTCCTCAACATTGGAATTGGTACCAGAACTTACTTAAATTGGAACTTTAATGTCCAAGGATTCTAATGTCCCAAATGGCTTTTCCAAAAATGGTTTTACCTCTCCAGATTTTTCTTCTTTGTTTTTGTTGTTTCTCTCCCTTTCATCTTCTTGATTCCTTCTCATTATTGAAGGGCTTTGGGTCTGGAGTTGCTGGGGCTTCCTTGGCTCCAGCTTCTTTTTATTGAAGCCCAAAGTCCCCATCCTCACACTTCCTGGTTCACCATCTGGTCTTCCCATGTCCAAAAACCTGGCCATTGCACATTATCTGGGGTTGAAGAGGAGGGCTAAAGTAAGTCAGCACCAGTCTCAGGCAGCTTTCAAAAGTTGACGTCAGGACTTACTTTAGATTTCTCTATTGATTTTCCAGGAGGGCACATAGACAAGTGGCCCATAAGTGTCTAGAAGTTCATAAAGCAATAGTCATTCCGTGAACCATTTTCAATAGGGACACAAGTAGAAGGGATCAGTAGACTCAGATGGGGACTAAAGTCAAGCTGTCCTTATTAACTCAGACTGAGTGTTGAGCAAACTCCACAGGACATATTGGGCCTTCCAGGACAGCGGAGTAAGTGTGAGGATGAGGGGAAATTTCCTCTCCAGCTGGACTTTTTACTGCCTCAGGAGGCCCGGCTCCAAGCATTGGTGCTAGCCTGTCAAACTCAACTTGATCAGGGTCGATCTAATCATCTGGCCTCCCAAGATACGAGGGGATCGTCCTTCCTTCCTTCCTTCCTTCCTTCCTTCCTTCCTTCCTTCCTTCCTTCCTTCCTTCCCTCCCTCCTTCCTTCCTTCCTTCCTGTTTTGTTCCATACAGGTGGGCCAGGGGCACACAGGGCAGGAACCAGGCCGGGAGCCCTCCACATGGAAGTCACGCCCCCGAGAGCTGGGGGCTGAACAGGGGGCCTCTCACATGGGAAGCTCGCCCCAGCGAGAACTGAACTGGGGCACACCCCAGTTCAGTATATGGGTCCACACAGGTCGGGGGCGGGATTCAATCCTTGAACCCTGGGACTACAAAGCAAGCGCTTAACCCACTGAGCTATCCCGGCTTCCCCAGGTCATTTCACTTTTACTTTTCCTCTGCATTTGTATTTTATCACACATGTATGTATTTGATTCAGTCAACTATAATTTTATATTTCTCATTCTCAAGCAATTAAGAAATTTTAACATATATGCAGAAATTTTAACACTACTACTAACAAAAAGTATTTAGGCTGTGGTAAATAAAAAAGGGTGTTAATATGACCACAGAAAAGGGTTGCAACCTGGAGTACAACCCAAGCTGTGCTCAGGGGAGAGGAAACAATGGCAGAGCTTGTTAAGGCTAAGACAGTCCTTAATTCAATCCTTGTCATGTAAATGAGGGATTTGGGTTTAGTAGAGATTGCTCCAGCGCATTATGCAAATGACTGATTGGCAAAATGAGTTGGCTCCTTTCAAAGTACAATGTGCAGACAGTCTGGTGGTCATGGTGAGGAACCAATTAATGCTCAGGCACAGCTCAAAAGGCTCTGGAGAAACTTGCTGGATGGGACGTGTGTAAGACAAACTTCTTCATGGCTTCCCATCTTCCTTTTAGTTCTCTTGATATAAATAACTCCACCTTGGCAAGCTCTGTTCACATTACATGGTACAAAATATTTATACACGTGTCAGTATACAGTTTAGTTATGTATCTTGATATTTCCTTCAGTTAATTCTGAATAATTTCTTTGTACACATGTACCTCTAGCTCACTCAGTTTCACCACAGTTTGTTGTTTATTTGGGTTGATGCACTGGACTTTCTGGTTTTAATCCCTGATCCCATCATGGGCATTTATGTTGCGTCCAATGTTTTCTTTCACCCCAATGCTGCCATGAATATCCTTGGGCAAGCTCCTTGTTGGTATGCAACATGGTGAGGAATTGAATTGCTGGATCATCATTTCCATGCATCTTCATGTTTAGTTCATGTGACCATATTGTCCCCTGAAGTGGTTAAGCCAATAATGCCCACACTGATTCTGGAGGACAACCTTTAATTTTCCACATCATTGGGACATCTGGCAATGTCTGAATTTCTACTAACTGTATATATGTGAAATGGTGTTGTTGTTTTCATTTACATTTGTTTTATTATTAGCAATGGTGTCTGCAATGTAATATTCATAACATGAGTTTATTATTGTATACATTTTCTTTAAAAATATTTCAGTTTGTTGTGGATTGTTTTCCTTTTGTTTAAATTAGTAAAAATTAGTTTTTATATTCTGGATACTATTTCTTTCTAAGTAATGAAGATTGCAATTATATGCTTCCATTTTGTAGCTAATCATAAATTATAATTTAAGACAGAATTTATCAGTTTTAATGTTATAATAAATAACTGTAATGTAGAACTTTTTTTAGATCCTGGTTCAAAAAGAAATTTAAACATGTGTTTGATTAATTTAGGACCATGTGAATATAAACTGGGTATTAGATAATATTAAGAAATTAAGGCGATGTCAGGATGGCTCAGCTGATTGACCACTCATTTGTAGCCCCAGGGAACAAGGATTGAATCCTGGTCCTGGCTCTGTGTGGACCCATATGCTGAACTGGGATGTGCACCCAGTTCGGTTCTCACGGGGGGCCAGCCTCTCATATGGGACGCCCCTGGCTGTTTCCTGCCCTGCGTAGGCTGAGCTCCTGCCTCCTGCTGGTTCCTGCCCTGTGCAGACTTTCACCCACCTGAGGAATAAAACTATGTAGAAAACTAGTGAGGTGCAACTATGGAGACTGCTGTGGACCCTCCCCCTTTCCTCTGTCTATCTGTCTTTCTCTCTCTCTGTCAAAATAAAAATAAAATAAATTTAAAAAGTATGTTGTGTTATAATAATCTGGGGTGTTTTTGTCTTCTATATCATTGAAGAATTATTTATTAAAGATAAATTTAATGGATCAAAACTTATTTATTAGAGAAATACATACCATAGTTCTCAGAATTGCATTAAAGTATCCCAGCTCCATTTACCACCCAAACCCCACCCAAGAAGATTGAAATAAATGATACAAGATTGGCAAAACACTGACACATTTTGAAGTGGTCTTAAGGATAAATAGAAGTTCACTTTGCTTTTAAAGATTTATTTTTATTGTTTTTAACAGAGAGCGATACAGAGACACAGAGAGAAGAGGGAGGGCCCAGAACAGTCTCCATAGTTGCACATCATTGGTTTTTCCACATAGTTTTATTCCACAGTTGGGCACGGGGCTGCACAGGGCAGGAACTGGGCCAGGATCTCACCCAGTGAGAACCAAACTGGGGGCACTCCCCAGTTCAGCATATGGGTCTGCACAGACTGGGGCTGGGATTCGATCCTCGGTCCCTGGGGCAGCAAAGTGAGTGCTTAACCCACTGAGCCATCCTGGCTTCCCCACTTTGTTTTTTCATTTTTATCCTCTTCAAAGATTTATTTTATTGTTTGAGAGAAAGTGAGCAAGAAAGAGAGAGAGAGAAGCAGGAGGGCCCAGAGCAGTCTCCATAGTGTATATCATTAGTTGTGACATGGTTTCATTCCACACAGGTGGATGTGGGGTCACACAGGGTGAGAACTGAACTGGGGCCTCCCACATGGGAGGCAAGAACCATCATCGTCAAGCCGTCCCGGTGTTTATCAGTTGTGCCATAGTTCAGTATGTGGGTTTGAACAGGCCAGGGCTGGGATTCGATCCTGGATCTCTTGGTTGCAAGGCAAGTGCTCAGCCCAGCATCCCCAGCCCAGCACCCCCACTCACTTTATTTTTATCAATTGTGTGAATGTTTAAAATTTCCACCTATAAGGTTTTAAAGAAACCGAGAAATTACTTTTACAATGAATTATTTGTAGGTCATTGTTGGTTTCATTTTTATGTAAAGATGGACTTGTGACTTTTTCTACAGTGAAATTCAGTCCTTAAAGATACAGAAGAAAATGAAAGGCTCCCTGAGGGAGGAACACATGGAAAGTTCAGGCAAGCAAGCTTATTAAAGAGAACTGCCAGGCTGACTCCCAAGAGTGGTGTCAGCAACCTCTAGGGAGTTGGGAGAGCATTTTGTAGGCTGGGTGGGGGAGGTGGGAAATTTCACCCATCGCTTCTGGCAGGCTATGGGCGTTCCTTTGATCCTTCAGTTGGAGACTGTGGCGGGGGGGGGGGGGGGGGGGGGGGGGGGGGGGGGATGGTTTGTTCTGACTGCTACAGTTTAGGGACTTGTTGCGGTTTTCTGCACCTGGGTCCCTATCCGAGAGTATGGGAGAAAAATACACCGCTTGCATAATGGTTCTGCTAAACACTTATTTTTCTAAATCCCATTTTCCTGTGACCAATAGAGAATAAAAATGATCAGAAAGAAGAATAGTGAAAATACATGCGTTTCCTTGATATAAAGAAATCCTTCTGATGAGTCTCTGTAATCCATGTAGCCTTGGGCAGCCCCTACTCATTTCACTGTGGAAGAAGCATCAGAAATCTGGGCAAGTTCCTTAAAAATTCTGGGTGGGTGTGGGGCTAGAAGTAAGATGGAGAGTAGTTCCTTGAGTTCCGGTCTGTCTGCCTCTTGGCTTTGCTATCCTGCTTTTTGATTTTATGATATGATGCTACAAAAGTATTCCCTTATCTGTGTGGGATCTCCAGTCCAACCCATGGACCTCTGAAAGGAGTAGATCTTCAAAGAAGGACTTACCATGGTTAACTGAGCATGAATTCATAACCAGAGTCTGGCAGCCATTGCTGACAGAGGCACCTCACAAACTGCGTTTTAGGGAAGAGCCACAGACTGAGCTCCCAGCACCCTGCACTGTGCTCCTGCCTTCTGACTCAAGCCTTATTTAAAAGATCCTGGTATTTTCAACCAACTGGCTGAGACCTGAGTGGTCCAATCAAAACTATATCCTCATTTGCATTTTCACTGACCAATCACAGCTCCTCCATAATCACCAATCAGAACAGGTAATTCCTACCAATCAGGACAGTACTGCGTGGATCAATCAGATTGTGCAAATTTGAAATATTCATCTGCATGAAATTAGACCAATCACTGGGGATGCTGGGATAGCACACATTTGAGAGATTGCTTGTCTCACATTCGTGAGGTCCAATGTTTGATTCCCAACCCCGACCTGTGCAACCCCATATGCTGAACTGTGGTGCAACTGGTGACCACCAGGAGGCTGCACATCCACCAGTGTGGAATGAAACTATGCTATAACTAATGATGTACAACTATGGAGGCTGCTCTGAGTCCTCCCCCCTTCTCTCTCTCTCTCTCTCTCTCTCTCTCTCTCTCTCTCTCTCTCTCTCACCTCTCAAACAATAAAATAATCTCTCACCTTCTCTCAAACAATAATAATAATAAGAAAGCAGTCGACCCAGGGAGCAGGGTGGGGAATTTATACAAATCGGCTTCCCCTTTGTCTTAGCGGAGCACACTTGTCGGTTTCCACCAGAGTCTGTGTCTCTGGGTTTCCAAACGATTTACCTGAATAAAGCCTCTCCTTTCACACACTCCAAAGTGTGGACTCCTGTTGGCATTGGGCTGGTGGCAGTGACCTCCTG
>PVKE010048193.1:0-11668 GCA_004027555.1 Craseonycteris thonglongyai | reverse complement strand
AACTAAAAAGAAGGAAGGAAGGCTGGATGGAGAGAAGGACTTCCCAGGACTTGTAGGAGCCAGAGTCCTGTCCTCCAGCAGATATGGGGAGGGGGAGGAGGAGGTGGGGGAGGAGGTTGAGCTGATGTGTCCAAAGAACTTTGAAAGAATGTACAAGTTTTAGTTGGAAGGGCAGAAACAGAAGGAATGTCAAATGGTAACTGAGATGCAGGTTTTGCTTGACCAAAAACCTCTCCAGATACAGAGGATGTAGTTGAAAACTGCTCCTTCATTTGAGGGGTTATTCCAGAAGAAGGTGGTTGATCAAACACAGTTTCAGATAAACTAATTTTTGTTAGTTCAGCCTTAGATTCCTTTCTTTTATCTCTGTAAGCTTCCAAAACTTCCAAAATAATTCCATTCCCAGTTTCCTTTTTGGCTTTCTTCATTGGGTCTTTTTCAGATATAGCTACATCAGCGGAAACAGTGTCAGTAATTAGCTTCTCAGGTTTAGTTTCTATTGATTCTAAGATAGAAGGTGCTGTATCAGATAAGGGAATCACACGATCAGCACTAGTTACACTATCTGGTCTGGTAGTCTGATCCAATGCTATACTTATTTCTTCTGGATAGTCTATAATGCTGCCTGGAAAATACGTTGATGAAGAAATCACCTCAGAATCTTCAACTCTAGTTACTACGTCCACTGGCTCCGTATAAACTGTGGTTACGCTATCCAGGGTAGTAATGGGTGAGGAGCTATCTGTGGTACAAACTGAAGAAACAGAAGATGTGAGGGAAGGTGTGTCAGAGGGTGGCACAGATGTAGCACTTTCTGAAGGCTCAGAATAGGTCAAAATCAATGATTCATGGGCAATTATCTCTTGAATTTCTCTTGTATAGTCAGTTATATATTCATCTTCAATTTCCTCTGTTGAAAAATGTTGGGTTATTTTAACATCTGGAATAGAGAGTGTTGTACTGCTGGTTGAATCTGTAAGAGACGCTCCTGAAAGAATGCTTGATGTCAAAAATGCATCAGATACCCTATCAAAGTCCATAGTGGGGTCTATCACATCATCCCTGATGGGGGTCTGCGTTGGACTAGATTCAGGTGTTAACTGTATCTGTTGCCTCTTCATGAGTTCTTCATAGGCAGCATCAGCATCTAATAATGTTTTTTCTTCACTGGTAGATGTTGCCATACTCCCCAGATCCACTATTTCATGGCTTTCTGGAATGATATAAGAACTTGAAACAATATCTTCTTGAGGTACAACAGAATGTAAGCTTTCCAACTCATAAAATTCTTTTTGGAGGTCTGTAATTTTCTGCATAGAATCTTCATATATCTGTTCTGCAAGTCTTATCTTTTGTTCTCTCCCTTTCTGCTGCATAAATCCATCTTCATCTTCTTGCCTTGTTAGCAGACTGCCATCTACTGAACCATTGTACGTGTCCTCTACTAAAGATTCATAAATGTAATCCTCTATTAACATCCCACCGTACAAAGGCTCTTTTTCAAACATTTCATCTCGATCATTTGCAGCTGGAAAAGCTTTATATTTGTGGGTTTTATGCATCATTTCTTCATACATCTCCTCAGCACTTTTTAATGACTTTTGGCCACCTTCTTTCTGCATAATAGAGTGCTCATCTGTTGGTGAGTACAAAGACACAGCTGTGGGCAACTTATAAACTTTTTGCACTTCTATTATTTTTTCTGGGCTTACTTCAAAGCCCTCTGGGTCTGATTCTATGCTAGGTGAATATTCAGAACAAGAAGACCGATGGAGCTCCTCCATTTCTGCAGCCTGACGTAATTCTTCTGTTGGAGATGCATCTTCAATGGGAGAGAGATTACTAGGTGGTGTCTTTGGTCTTTCCCTCCTTCTCTGAGCTCGAAGTTCATCTTTGTCTTTCTTTGATTTTTTACTAGAACTCTTTCTTTGTTGCTGCTCTAATTCCCACTGCTTTTCTTGCTCCTTTAATAATTCTTCTTCCTCTCTCAATTCTTCTTCCTCTGAAGAATCTTCAATAGTAGGTAAAAGAGGACCATGTGATCTGTGCCGAGCTTTGCGCTGCTGTTTACTCTCTCCTTTTTTGTGACTTGGGCTACTGTCACTGTCTTCATCAAGTGAGGACACTGATGTAGGGGATGTGCCAGGAGTGAAGCTGGAAGCATGAAGACTAGAAGAACCTTCCCCCCTTGACCTATCTTCTGGAGAGTCTGTCAGGCTTTCCATCTCTAATTCTGGCTCTTCATCAAAATATAATGCTGACTTTTTCTGTGATGACTCTGCAGAATATTTGTCTGTTATCGTGCTATTGAGTTCAATTGTTTTAAATCGACGTAGCCCTCCTCCTCCAGCAACTATAATTTCTTCACTCTCTTGACTCTTAGTTTCTCTGTATTTAAGTTCAGGGCTTTCATCAAATGTCTCATCATCTTCATCATGCCATGAATGGCGTCTCCCTGCATCATCATCAAAGCTTGCACTACTTTTTCTAGTTAGTCGCCTGTGTTTCCCTGTGGTTACTTTCCCTTTCCCTTTTGTTTCTTCCTTTTTCTGGCTCTCAACACTACTACTGATCTCTTTGAGCTGGTTTCTTATGAACTCATCATCTTCAGAACCTGAAGCATCTTCATCAGCACTCATTTCTATGATTTGTTTTCGAATAAAGTCCTCCTCTTCACCTGATCCTTGGCTATCTTCCTGTTTATACTCATCACTGCTTGATGAACCAACACTAGTTCTCCGTTTTCTTTGTGGAACGGGTGAGTTTTCACTTTCACTGCTGTCTTCAATGGAATCACAAGGCTGTCTTCTTATAGCTATGCCATCAACAAACTCAGACTTTTCCTTGCTGTCCTTTCTGGACGAAATGTCTTGTTGGCTATCTTTTTTAAAAGTATCTTTTTCTTCTTGACTCTCTTTGAACTTCTCTTCAGAAATTGTAGTTTCCAGTGTTTCAGCTAAACTCTGAGTTTTCTGTTGGTCTTTAGGCTGCTCAGAAGAAACTTCATGAGACTGTGTTTTCTTTACTGACTTTTCTTCAACAAGTGTACTTGTCTGGGCTTCCAGAATGGACAGAACTGTACTTTCTAACTTAGCCAAATCTGAGGGGCTGGAAGGGCTGCTTTCTTGTGAGAAGGAGTCCTTTTTGAGTCCCTTGAGCAAATCCTTTTCATCACATGTAATAAGACTTGGAATTTCACCAAGTGAACCTGATATGCCATCTGAGGAATATCCTGTGTCACTCAAACCTTGTGGGCTTTTCGGCTGTTGAGAACTTGAGGTGTCTGATTTGTCATCTTCCTTTTCCTAGCAGGGAGGGAAAGATACAGGAAAACTTAACATTACTCCCAAATAACTATTATGAACAGAGAAATAATTATAGAAAATAATTTTTTTTCAAATATAGGCCAATGTTGTTTTAAAATCTTTGAATGGGCACAAATTTGAAAATAGTTGATACATATTAAGGTTAGTTTTTAATGAATCTAACTTTAATTAAATATCAACTGTCAATGACATTTGACTTTAGTCCATTAATATTTTATCCTTTTACATTTCAAAAGCATTTCCCTTCAAAAACATGATTATCTTTCTCATTTACTTTGACATAAACTTCAAATTATCAAGAAAAATTTAATAAGTTTTCATTAACATAAGTAATACTTTTAGGTTATGATGACAGGCAAAAAAAGAATCAGAGGATGGGTTTTACCTGGCTACAAAATAGATGAGATACTGGAAGTAACATGGACATATTTATAGTTGCCTCATGTACCAAAAAGGACTTCTATATTTTTCTGAGAGAGAGAGTCAAATAGGTACTATTTTAAAAGACATTTTGAAAGATGTAAAACACTATATATACTTGGTGTTGTGCTTAATATTATGACTCTATATCAGCTGAAAAGAATGTTTAGAAAGTGTAAACTTTTTAAAACTTACATACATAATAACTGGTCTAACTCATGGCTTCAGTAAAAGAGAACTAGCTAGCTGTTATTTTTGGAGAGTTGTTAATCATATTTATCTTCAGCATCCCACCTCAAAGATATTTTAAAAATATCACTTATAAATGTCTTCTTTGAAAATACTTGGATTTTTACCTTGACACTATTTCATAGTCAGCTCCCTTCAACCAGGACAATAACTAACTTTGTGAATGAGAGCACGGGCTTTTCAGAAAGATGAGACTCTACTAGAGAAATCATAGGCTTGACTTACTGCTTTCCTGTGATAATCCCCTTATGTGGCTTTTCTCCCTGTGTTCATGCTTTCCTACTTTCCTCAATACTATGTTCTAACCACTACTTCCTCCTACCACTCTCTTCCCGGTGTGTTTCCTTCATATTCCTCACACAATTCAATCTACCTATGATGATGTTGTGATTCTTTTTCCATCTAAAGACTCTTCTTCTCCATATTATAAGGTGGCAAAAAATATTTTGCTGTATAAGCTTGTGGGTCTAAGATAAAATGTTTGAAATGGAACAAAGAAAATCAAATTAAGTGACCAAAGGGAATTTGGCTGAACTGTTCAAAAGGAAGAGTTGATCATGTATTTATCGTACCATGATATACTGAAAAAATTTATAACATCACTTATTTTTTTCACACTACCTAACATAGGTATAAAGTCTCCTGACAGAGGTAAGTGACCTGCTTTTTCATTACACTGTTAGCTTGTTAACTATCAGATCATACACCAACAAGGCCCACTGCCTCTTTGATTTAAGTTACCTACACATTCACCTTCTCACCTGCTGCCACAAAAATTAAAAAAAAAAATGTTCTACATATACAGAGATCAGCACACTGAGGTACTCATCTGTCTATCCATTTAGGCTTTCTGTGACTATTCACTCTCCTTTGTGAGCTTTCTGGTGAGAGCTCTGCAATTCGTATCCGTTTAGGTTAACTGTTTGATACAGACTTAACACCACAGACCCTTGCTTCATGAATAACATTTCTTAGCAAGGGAATAATTTGATCAAATATGAAAGAGTAGATGGAAGTGAGAAGAACGTAAAACATAGTACAGAAGTTGGGTTGGGTTTTCCTGTAATTATTCAAACTTCAAATGGATGTCTGAAGTACTGTAACTCTAGAGAAATATGATCAAAAGATTTATGTGAGGAAGGCATAAATAGGCTTATTTTCAGTCAAATTTGGGCTTATTTTCTGTCAAATTTCTAAGTCCCTAGAATTAAAAGATTGGATGTTTTCTCTTGGTGCTTCACAAACACAAGTCTGGGTATTTATTTTTGAAAAAAAATATTAAAATATTTAGTAAGCTATTAACATTTAATAAAATAGATTAAAATGGTTCTACTTAAATTACATATGTTATATGTATAACATGTATATATATATGTGTATAAATGTCACTGAATTGTCTTATTTTGTATTATTTTATATATTTGAATAGGTGGTCAGGAGTTGGAATTAATTATCCATTTCATGTTAAATAAAATACATCTAGAATGACCTCCAAAATTATAACACAAGAATAAAATTCTAGGTGTCTACCCTCTGTATCAAAACTTTGTTTGTAGATGCAATGAGTAGGAACAGTCATAATTTAAGCTGCTTTAAATAGCAATGTTATTTTTCAGCACCCCTGAGGAAGACATTTTTACTGTATTTTTCAAGTACATTTACCATTAGACTCTAGTATACTTTTATTTTTATTATATATTGTGCTTTTCCCATGCATAGACTTATGGCTACTCAAGTCTTACTAGCCTGTGTATATGAAACAATTATTCAACATCTCCAGAAGCTAAGATTTCTATTTTTTTACTTGTTAATAAAAAGCACATAGTGGAGAATTTCTTTTCCTTCCAGTATTCCGCTGCCGTCCACTAACTTGGAGACCAGTTAGAAAGACAGTGATAAATTGAGGTCCACTTGAAACACTTCCCATGGTGTCAGGCCTTCTCTAGTAGTGAAGATACCTCTGCATACCCCTTTCTCATATGGTGAACCTTTAGCCTTCCACATTGAAGGTACATGGAAGCTTTCTGAATATTATGGAGGTAAGAACTGAATTATTGGTTGAATAGAATACTGTACAAAAAAAAAGTGCAATATTAAGTTTTTGGTTAATGTTCCCCAAGCCATTTATTTTAATGGGCCAAAGTAAAACAACAAATGACCTTTACTTTTTTTCAGAATGTTTGAAGCAAAATTGATTGCTAGTCTGAGTATTTTCAATACTCTAAAGAAGAGTAAGTCCATAAAATCCACTAAGCTTGGAGAAAAAAATTAAACAGTTCCACTTACATGGGAATCCTTTCCACTATAGAAAACGTCATTATTTTTCATCCAAGATGATTATACTGCCATTTATAAACAATGCTTAACATATAACTTGAAAACTAACCTGTGGGACATTTTAAACTGAAATAAAATTTTATGCTAAAAGATGTTCAAATTTTATGTTTTACCAGGAATTTTATAGTGTTTCAATATAATATACCAAAAGTAGACAAGTCGTATTCTAAGCAAGTAAAAAGGGAGAATTCTGTAGCAACATGTACATTTACAGTATGAAACTAAAAAAGTACAAAAGAAAGTACCTTTTCAAATAATTTATTATATCTTAGAATAAATATTAATTCCATTTAACAAACAGAGTTTGAAAGACAGGAATGAATGGAGAAGAAATGATGTGACCACAAAGAAATACAAATGATATACTACAATAACATGAATGACACAAAGAAAAAATAAGTGAATAAATAAATATAAAAACACGACAAAGTGTTTCGTTTTATAATGGGAGCTACTAAGAGAGATGATAAAATAGTAACAAATAGTAATAATAACAAAAAGGCAGTATGCTAAAAGTATCACAGGAAAGAAGCATTATATGTAGTGTTTAAGAGCTCAGGCTTTATAATCAGAACTGGACTACTCATATAATCTTTGCTGTTTACCAGTCATGTGATCTTGAGCACAGAAATTTAGTTCCTTCCTCTTTAAAAAAAATATATTTACCTCATCCTTAGTTGTGTGGTTTAAATGATAGAAAAAGGACTTATAACACCCAGAATATAGTAAAAGGTAAATTAAGAGTATTGTTTTGATTTCCAACAAAAACGAAGTTAAAACTACTTCATGTAGGGGGTTCAGCAGCAGTAGTTACTGCCACCAGGGAGAAGAGCAGCCCTGAGGTCCAGGGGAGGTGGGAGGGTTTCAGAGAGGGTTGATGAAAGAGTGTCATAAGTGCACAGAGAACTGAGCACAGGTTCAGAAGGGAGAAAGTACAAGGTGCCTTCAAATATTACACTAAGACAGATTTGGCTGGTGTTCTATTTCATACTTGCAGGGAATATTAGGTTGCTCTAATGTTATACTGGAGCCACATTCCAGAGGGCTGAGAAAGCCAAGCTAAGCTACTTAGACAGGAGATTTGGCCACGGGGGTCAGAACCCCAGGCAGGTACACAAAATAATCTAATGACTGTAAGTAATAAATGTTAAGATTTTCATTGTATTTTCGATCTAATATACAAATGATATTTTACTAACATTTAATAAATACATTGACATCAATATTTGTTTATTTCTTATGTTAGTTGGTCACATGGTCTTTGAGAAATTCTGGGGAAAAGCTGGGAGTTAAACTAAAAGAAGTTAAAGTGAGGCAGTCATTTCATTAGCTAGAATTTATATTGAAGCTTATTTTTCAGTTAGGCAGATTTGTGATTTACATTACCTAGCTTCAACTAAACCAATTTTCATGTAGGTAAGCAATTGACAAAATATTCTTACAAAAGGTTTTTACAAAAAAAATCACATGTTAAAATAATACAAATAATGGAAGAAACACAAACACATTAATAAAGAAGCTTAGATTCTTCATATCACAATGTTTTTCATCACCAGCATTATAAGACGAAAATAATGATGACCAATTTAAATAAGATATGACACAAAGTTGGCCAAAAATGTTTCACATTATCAGTAAAACTATTTGATGTCTGTATTTACATGTATTATTTCTAATAACACATTTTCCAAACACATAATAAACTTTGGCATTACTGCAAGTGATATTATGTATGACACCATCATAAATGTCTATAATTCAGCAAATAAATATTTCAGAAATTTATAAACTTTCAATAAATTGAATACTAAAGACAGTTTTCTTTTAAGTTTTCTTATTTAATAGTATAAAACAAAAAAGTTACATATCATTTGGGGAAACTTGATTTTTCTGCTATGGAAAAATGTTTAAAACAATATGTAGAAAAAAGTATGGTGGCATATCAAACTGCATCTTTCTCTTAGAAAATACTGCTAGGAGAAACAAAAAAATAACTGGAAAGTTTGGAAAGAAATTATTAGAACAAAGAAAGTAGCAAAAGGTTAGGTAATAATGAAAACAAAGTGTAGATATTTCTAAAATGCTCAATTTATATTATTCACTATTTCTATTTCAGTAGTAAAATACTTAGAGAATTACTGTTATGAAACACTATGAAATAAAGTACCAATGAAGACAGCCTCAATAATGAGTGATTTGTTTAATATTGTATATATATACAGGGTCTGGCAGAAGTAACACTTTGCTAGAGCATTACTAGCTCATAAAAAAGGGGTGTTTCTTCTCCCAGACCCTGTATATTTCTTAATTTAAAAAATGTATATTAAATACTGAGGAGTGGCTATTCTGATAGGAATTATTTTTAAAAAGGGTAAAGTTACAGATATTGCAGTACACGTGAAATGAATTTACTGTTATCTGTTACAGGTAAGCCAGAATTGGACAGAGTGCCTCAGAACTTTACAGATGTGGTACACATTGTATACTAATGAGAACTTTATACGGTATTTTAAAGAATATCTCTAACATTTTGTGTTGAGATATAGAATAACTATAAATTTATTTTCATACAGAGGTTTACTGATTATCTTATGGAAAATTAATTTAAACAGTTGTAGAATGGAAAGATTTAATTCCTTTATAACAAAAGTATAATTCCAAAGTTGTTCAACACATTGGTGATAAGTGGTTATCAGTAATATACTAGTTATTAGAAATTTAGGAAGAAAGTAAATCCTTGTTATCAGCATACATTGTAGGTATTAAGAAGAAATAGTTTGTCTCTTCAAGGAAAAGATGATATAGATAGTCCTTTGAAGGCAGTTACTTGGAAGTTATCATGTGATTATGCTATGTAAAATGACATGTCATTTTTAAAAGCTATCATATCTGCTCATTTATAAAACTTTAAACTGGATATTTTATTTTGTTTATACCCTCCAGATGAAGAACTCTGCTGGATTTTAAAGCCATTCATTAAAAAGAAAACACTTAGGAGGTGGGAAAGGGCACCAGCATTATGCACACACTCAATAGTTTGGTAGTTACCTGGAGAAGGGGGAGAAGAGGGAAGGGAGAGTTGTGGGGGGAGGTGGGAGTGGGCACCAGATATACGGTGGTGGAGGGGGACCTGATTCTGGGAGGTGGGCACATAATGCGATGCATGGGTGATGTAATGTAGATTTGTACTTCTGGAAACTGCCTAATTGTTACCAACCAATGTCACCCCATTAAATTTAACAATAAAATATATATATATATAAAGAAAATACTTAAAAATACCACTTTTTCTGATAGTTAGCAACAATGACAGGTATCAAGGCAGATTGATATTTATTCATGGAATTTTCATAATTAAGAAAATATCTGCTTTCAATTCCAAATTTAGAAAACAGGTAGCAAGATTTGGCAAGTACTATCTTTGATCCACTTCTTCCATTTTTGGTATACACTTGTGGGTTATATTCTTTGTTATGGATAGTCATTAAAACTAAATGTCAAAATATAAAAATAAACCTAATTCAAAGTTCAATTTCAAATAACTATAATAAAATTTCAGAGCAAGATTTTCAAAAGTATTGAAGCACAGTCAATTAATGCTCTATTAAATACTAACATTGGGGATGCTGGGATGGCTCAGCAGGTTGAGTGCTTATCTTGCAGCCCTGGGGTCCCAGGATTGTTTCCCGGCCCCATCTGTGCAGACCCATATGCTGAACTGGGGTGTGCTTCCCATGTAGGAGGCCCATAGCCCAGTTCCTGCCTTGTGAGGACCTATGCCTACCTGCGGAACAAAACTATAATGAAAACTAATGTAAAACTATGGAGACCACTCTGGGTCCTCCCCCTACTTTCAGTCTCTCTCTGTTGCTCTCTGTCTCTGTCAAAAACAAGAAAAATAAATCTTTAAATACTATCATTGGTCACATTTTAAGGTGATCAAGTGTATCTATATTTAAATAAATATAAGATAATAAATTTAATTTATTCCAGTGATTTTTATTTTATATTTTTGTCAACATTTTATATTGTAAATAATATATTAGTAACTTAGTGCATATATTTAATTTAGAAATAAATAAGTATATACATTGAGGTTGTAAAATAAAATAAAAAGTAGTGATAAAAGGGAATGACAGCTGTAAAGTAACATAAAAAGTAGTGCATTAAAAAACTATTTGGAAACTTACTGTTTAGATTATATTTAATACGCAATAGAGAATCATTAGAAATATCTGAGTGATAGAATTAAACTATCTGAACCCTGGAAAATAATTATCTGACTATATATTGTAGAAAGGAGAAAGAAAGGGCCTAGTGACTAGTAACAGGATTCCTCAAATCATTGGTGAAAGATCACAAAGGCCCTAAGAAGGACATTGCCCTTAGGAATAGGAGCTAATTGACAGTTGCATGATAAACTAGATGTGGACAGGAAAAGACGGGTAAGGAGAAATCTCAGATTACTCAGATTAGTGACTAGGAGACTATAGACAAGGTGAATGACAGTGCTGTTATCAGAAATAGAAGGTCAGAAGAAGAAATTGCTTCTACAGAAAGTGGATAAGATTCTAAAGTAATGAGTTCCAATTTACATTGATGTTTGAAGTGGAACAATCTACTTTTTGAAAACAAGTCACAATCATAAGAGGGGCAGAGGGCACACAAGTGTTCATGCAGCTACCCTAAGAAGGAAGAAGATAGAACTCAAAGAAAAACAAGAAAAATCTCAGTGTATGGAGACTGAAAAGAGAAAGCAATAGAGATAATCAAAATAAAACTCACAACGGATGATCAGAAAGACAAAAAGAGAACATAAAGGGAAAAGTCATGAAAGACAAGGATAGTTTCACAAAGGGAGCAGTAAAAAGCATCAAGTTCTGAAAAGTGGTTTACTAGGAGAAGAAATGGGTGGTGGTGATGGTGGTTGTAGTTAGATCCAGCCATCAGCTTAGAAAATATATAGGCAATTGTTTTCATTAACACTGATAAACTTATTAACATAACAAAGGGAGATCAAAGTTTATTTAATGAGTTATGCATCATATACACCAGTGACCATGTGTTCAAGACTGTAAACAAAAAAACTGAATGAGAGTCTGGATGGACTATAGGTTCTAATTAGAGTTCCAATATTAACTTTTTTTTTTTTTTTTTATCTTTTCACATTTATAGAGAGAAATTATCTTTTTGTCTTCAGTGCATATTTATTTCTATTTTACTTTTGACAGATAGAGAGAGAGACAGAGACAGAGACAGTTAGAGAACCGAACTGTGGGAACTCCCCAGTTCAGCATGTGGGTCCTGCCTGGGCCGGAGCCGGGATTCGATCCTCG
>PVKE010048192.1:0-11669 GCA_004027555.1 Craseonycteris thonglongyai | reverse complement strand
AAAAAAAAAAAAAAAAAAAAGAATTCACAAACACTAGGATAATTGTAGTGGTATCTGGGACAATATCAAGCATACAACATTTGCATCATATGGTGTACCAGAAGGTGAAAACAGGGAGCAAAGAATTGAGAATTTACATATTTGAAGAAATAATGACTGGAAACTTCCCTAACCTGGTGAAGAAAATGAATATACAAGCCCAGGAAGCATAGAGAGTCCAAAACAAGATGAACCCAAACAGGCCAACATCAAGACACATTATAATTAAAATGCCACAGTTTAAATATAGAGGATCCAAAAATTTGCAACAGAAAAGCAGTTAGTTTCTTACAAGTAAATTCTCATAAGACTGTTCGCTGATTTCTCAACAGAAAATTTGCAGTCCAGAAGAGATTGGCACAAAATATTCAAACTGATGAAAAACAAGGATGTACAACCAAGATTGATCTACTCAGTGAAGCTATCATTTAGGATCAAAGGACAAAGTGCTTCCCAGATAAGAAAAAGCTAAAGTAGTTCATCACCACCAAATCTGAATTACAAGAAATCTTTGAGGGACTTCATTAAGACAAAAACAAAGAAACAAACAAACAAATAAAATAAATAAAATAAAATATGAATAACAAAATGGCAATAACTATATATCTGTCAAAATTTACTTTCAATGTCAAAGGGTTAAAGGCTCTAAGCAAAAAATAGGGTGGCTAAGTAGATAAAAAAAAGCAAGAGCCCTACATATGCTGCCTACAAGAGACTCATTCAGGTCAAAAGACACACAGCGTGAAACTAAAAGGATGGCATAAGATATTTCATAAAAATGAAAACAAACAAACAAACAAACAAAAAAACCCTGGAATAACCATACTAACCAGTATATCAGACAAAATAGACTTAAAAAAAAGGCTGTAACAAGAGACAAAGTAATCCTTCTTCTGGATATTTGTCTTAAGAAACCCAAATGCTACTTTGAGGAAACAAGTTATGGCACAGCTGCTGATATCTCGAGTATATATTACCTGCTAGTCACCTCTGTCTTCTATGTCACCTCTATCTTCCAACTTATGTAAACAGTTCTCTTGTGACCAACCGCAATCCAGAACCACTCAGGCAAGTGTCCACGGGCAAACACAATTCCCACTTAATTAAAGTGAAAGAGTACAAAGCCACTAAAATTAATAATGTTCATTCTAGAAGAAGATAAAGTTAATTTTAGAGAAAAAATAAGATATTTAGAAAATCTGAGTTGAAATACATATATTTCAACAGATTTATCAGATTGTTTATCAGAAAGTAAGGCTCTTAGGACTAGTGGTTGAGTCAGCAAATGTTTGGTAACTTGGGGAAGCGTTCAGAATGTAGTGTGGTCCTAGGTTAGTTATGTATAGATAATGTCATGGAGGCTCCTAATGCAAGGTACCAACTGGGGAAAAAATATGAAGATGATGATGAAAACAACTACTTTCCAGTGTTGTTTGGGACTGCCTAAATGTTTGTACATTAAACCTTGACCCCCATTCTACCTGCTGTCCAATAAGAGGAAAAATAGAAAAAACAATGGCAACAGCCTCATAAGTTCTCTTTAGCAAAGAACTAGAAGCTTCTCCCAATTCTTCTCCCTGCCCCTGGGAAGAAGAGGACACATCTAGCTGCTGCTGCTGCTTCTTTTTTATTCTTAGGTATTTACTAAAGCAATATATAATAAAAACATGTCTACAAAAGATTGACATAAAAACATTTTAATTCATAAAATCTAAGCTCAAAAAATAACATGAATATTCATCAATAGGTGACTAAATAAATAAATTGTGGTATATATATCACTACTTACCAAGAAAAATGAATGAATTATTGATCAAATCACCTAATTCAGACCCTGACATCAAATGGTATAATTCCGGCCCTGACATCATTTCCCTGTGTTCAAAGGACAGTGATTGGAACTAATGCATTAATAGCAGCCACTCTTCAATTTTGGTATGTATACGAGATAATTTAAAATTTAAAATAAGCTACATTAGTTTAGACACACAGTTGTTGGACCTAAATTAAAAGTTGGGCTCAATAAGATTATATAAAATGCAAGTTTTATAACTGCATACATTAAAATTGAGTCTTTAGATACATTATTTTAAAAGCAACTATTAATGCTTTTTGTTAGATTTTTTCCTTTTCTTAACAATTTTTTTTTTCTCTTCAGTCACATTTGAGATACATTATTATATTATGTTCAGGTGTACAACATAGTGTTGAGACATTTATATAACTTACAAAGCCATCACCCTAATAAATCTGGTAGCCATTTGACACTATGCATAGTTATTATAATATTGCTGACTGTATGCCCCACCCTGTAGTTTACATCCCTGTGACTATTTTGTTCCTATGAATTTGTATTTCTTAATCTCTTCCCCTTTTTTATCTACCCATTCAACCATAAAAGTGTTGTCTGCATCTGTGAGTCTGTTCCTGTTTTGTTTGCTCTTTTATTTTGTTCTTTAGACTCCAGGTGTAAGTGAGATCATATGACCTTTGCCTTTCTCTGTTTGACTCAGCATGATGTCTTCTAGGTCCAACCAGGTTGTTGCAGATGGGAAGATTTTATTCTTTTTAATGGCTGAGTAATATCCAGTTGTATGTATGCACCCCTCCCATTTTTTTTTTACATTCAATATTATTTTATATTAATTTTAGATAGCATAGTGGTTAGACAATTATGTAATTTAAGAAGTGATCTCCACTGACTGGTCTCATACCTCCTTGGCACTATACATAGTTATTACCATATCATTCCCTATGCCTTACTTTATATCCCCATGACCATTTTATAACTACTAATTTGTACTTTTTAATCTCTTTACTTTCCATCTCCCTCCCAACTATCACCCCAACAAATCTAATTCCCATCTGACACCATAAATAAGTTTTATAATATTATTGACTATATTCCTTATGCTATACGCTACATTTCCATAATTACTTTGTAGCAACCAATTTTTGCTTCTTAATCTCTTCCACTTTTTTCATTCACACCCCAACCCTCTTTCTATCTGGCAACCATGGAAATGTTTTCTGTATTTGAGTTTGTTTCTGTTTTGTTTGTTTATTTTATAGTTTAGATCCCATATATAAGTGAAATCAAATTGCATATGTCTTTCTCTGCCTGACATACTCCATTCAGCACAATATCCTCCATGTCTTCTGATTGGAGCTTTTAATACATTTAAATTGAAGGTAATTGTTAATAGGGATGTAGCTATTGCCAATATCGTTTCTCTAACATTCCTTATAATATGGTTTGATGGTGACAAACTTTATCTTTTTCTTGTTTGAGAAGCTCTTTATTTGTCTTTTGATTTTGAATGATAGCCTTGCTTGGTAAGTAATCTTGATTGTAGGTCCTTTCTTTTCATCACATTGAGTATTTTTTGTCAATCCTTTGTGGCCTGCAAAAATTTCTGTTGAGAAATTAGCTGCCAATCTTATGGGAGCTTCCTTACAAGTTATTAGTTGCCTTTCTCTTCTTGCCTTTAGGATTCTCTCTTTGTCTTAAACCTTTGCCATTTTAATTGTCTCTTGGTGTGGGCCTGTTTGGATCCATCTTGTTTGGAATTGTCTATGCTTCCTGGGTTGTATGTCTATTTTCTTTACCAGGTTAAGAAAGTTTTTAGTCATTATTTTCTCAAATGGGTTCTCAGTTCCTTGGTCTCTCTTTTCTCCTTCTGGTACCCATATAATATAAATATTGTTACCGTATGGTAACAATGCTTGATGTTATACCATAGGTCCTTTAAACTATCCTCATTTTTTGGATGCCTTTTTTTTCTGCTGTTCTTACTGAGTGTTTTCTGATACCTTGTCTTCTAAATCGCTGATTCTATCCTCTGTTCCATCTAGTCTGCTGGCGATTTCTTTCTACTGCAGTCTTTATTTCAGTTATTGTACATTTATTTATGACCGGTTCCTTTTTATGATTTGTATGTCCTTCTTTATGCTTGCTATATTTTTGTTGAAGGTCTCACTAAATTCCTTGAGTATCCTTATAACCACTGTTTTGAGCTCTGTAACTAATAAGTTGCTTGCCTCCATCTTGTTTAGTTCTTTTTCTGGAGTTTTCTGGTGTTCTTTCATTTGGTATGTATTTATTTGTTTCTTCATTTTTGAATGCCACTCTGTGTTTCTATGCATTAGGTAGATCTGCTACATCTTTCAGTATTGCTAGGTAGACTTATATGGTAGGTGTTCTGTGGAGTCCTGCTTACAGTTTCCCTGCTCACCTATGTTGCGTTCTCCTATAGATTCTGGTATGGTACCGGTGCTATGCTGGAGTTGCTCAACAAAAGTTTGAAAGCACTCTGAGTCTAGTCACTGCAAGCCTGGGGCCTAAAAATTTCAATAGTTTTCTAAGGAAGATTGTAGTGCAGATGAAGCTGGCTGCTCACCAGAGAAAGTGCCTCAGGCACTGGGGAAATTGGGTCATGGAATCAGCAGGGTGGAGCAAGGTGAGCTCACCAGCCCAGTCAGGTTCAAATTTTACTGTGTGAGGGGTGGGCACAACATAAGAAGGATGGCACCTGCCCACCAACCAGCTGCATGGGAGGAAGACCCTACTCAGAGAGAAGGCTGAATCTCCTCCAGCCCTTGCCACAAAACCACACTCCTCAGTCTGCCTCCAGTATGCCTGTAATGACCCCTGAGTCATCATCTCATTGCAGGAGCCCAAGGTGAGTGCCTGTAAGTGACAAGTCTGTGGGGGCACCTTTAAGATGTCTGGATTTCCCACAGCTTTCTAGCCTACCCAGATGGTTGGAATCCCCAGTTTTTCACAGTCCAATGTTGTGTCAATTCATTTTTCTGGCACCAGTACTCTGCACTGGGGAACTTGGTGTAGGGTTGGGGTCCCTTGCTTTCCTGACAGGTATCCCTTATAATTAATTCTCAACCTCCACAAGAAGACCAACTTGTTTTGCATCTCCAACACTTTTACCAGTCTCAGCGTGACTTCTTTTTTGTAGCCTTAGTTATAAAACTTCTGTTCAGAGAGACTTCAGATATGTCATATTCTTTTAATCGGAGGCTTTTCTGTCCAGGGCAGGTGGAGATTTTGGCATCGGGGCTAGATGCCTGCCTCTCTTGCTATATCACATGGCCTCCTGATGACCTGCCATCCCCTCCATCTGTTAGGATGGCCCTGGTTCACTCCCTAGCCAATTGGTCCTTTCTCTTTTAGCACAGGTACTAAGCAGCAGTGAATTTACAGGAAACAGCTCACAGAATCCTAGCCAGCAGACTCCTTTTTATTCTTTGCAGCAAGCTCTATGGCAGGAGTTTTTTTTTTCTTTTTTTCTTTTTTTTAATCCTTTTGCTGTCATAGAGGCAGACTTTGGTTCATTAACTCAGACAACTTTCTCTGGGTTTCCCCCTCTCTCTTCTTCAGCTTTTTTGCCTGCTCAGTAAATTGCTCTTGCTCACTGAGAATTATTTCTCCAGGTTGTACCTTTCCAGCGCTCATCTCCAAGCTCCGGAAAAGGCTAATGAACACTGGTTCTGGGATTGTAACACTAGACATTTGCCACAGAGCTAATGCAAAATGCATGGCATGTGTCCAATATCAGAAAGCACAGGGCTGCAGCATTAGGGGAAAAAGAAAAGGCTGTCTTTATTTCCTGTGACAAGATTACCTAGAGATTTCATTTTAAAAATACAGTAAAACCTTAGAAAAAAACTAGCTGTCATCAGGATGAACTTGGAGGAGAATTGAATCGTGAACATATGGTAGGTATAGGAAAATCATGTGGAAATTTATCTATGATCAAGGAAAAATTTTAAAATTAAGTTTACATATATTAGACATAGTCAACATCATTACTTGTCAGAGAGACAATCTGTACTGTTACCCAATTTAGAGGTTTTGATTTGTCTTCTGTGGAAGGCAAATATTTCAGATTCCAGGGAAGAGGATAGTAGTGGGTTGCCTCATATTTTTTATTTGGTCACATTTCAAGGTGGACTTGGGCCAGAATATTTCCACACACCCCTAGTCCTTACTCTTCTCTACTCCTTACTCTGATTCTACCAGACTAATCTGTATGGACCACATAAATGGATATCTACCACCTGTCTGACTTTCATTTGGGTTTTGCCAATGGGAAGGCCCAAAAGCTTGTTACTTAATAATTAATCAAAGATATTTACTAATAATTGAAAAAAAAAGTTTTCTTTGAGTCAGTTGTCAAACTTGTAAGGAGAGGCTTGTGCACGTGTGTAAGAAAGGTGTAGTGTTCTGCCACTGTCCTCATTTGCACATGATTCCCTACACATCATTCCTCCAGGAATTGGTGACCTTATTACCCTTCCCCTACAGGCCCTGTGAGTGTGGTTGGCTGCCAAGCAAAGCAATGCAGGGTCAACTCCGAAGGAGAATCACCTCAATGCAGTTCACCCTCACTCTATTTTTAGGGGAGAGATTGACTAAAAACTTGACATTCTTCAAATAAAAACCGCTACCTCTGCTCTGTTCCCTGAATCTCAGTGACTTAGACAAATGGGTTTTATCTGCAGAAAATAGGGCTGAATTCTCATCCTGACTTAGCTACTTACTTACTGTGTAAATTTGAACAATTTATTTAATGTTAAGGTATGTGATCCATATTCAAACTACTTTATTGAATTATTATCCTGAAACCCTGTTCAGGTCACTCTACCCTTAAATATGGGAATTCTCCCAAGGCCGTAATTTGCTTTTTGGTTTTCTTTTCAATGTGGCTGACTTACTGCTCACCCTACTTAATTCACTATCCAGCTGTCCTTTCAGGGGCCTCTTATGCCTACTGGCACTGAGATGCTATACCAAGATCTCCATTTTATTCCTATCCCAGATGCTTAACAGGTAAATCTTCCTCATTGGAAAGTTTTACCATTTATGATGGTAGCTAATACTTTGTGAAAGTCAACAAAGAAAACAAAACAAAACAAAATAAACCATCTTATTACATCTGAACTTTGGGAAACTTTTCATTGAAAAGCATTTTAAGAAATAAAAAAGGTACCTAAATTCTATACAGGAACATTGATCAATACTTGTCAACCTAAGATGATCTCTTTAGACTTCTAACATGTTTTCAAAGATCAAGGCAGTTTTGATGACAATATGAAAACTTTTATAATTTCTTCCACAGCTAAGAGTGGGTAATGATGCGACAAATCTTAATTTACAAAATTTTAATATTAAGTATCAACCCATTCTGCCCAGTTTCTTTAAAATGAGTCAAGAGCCATTGGATTTCTGGCAGTGTTGCACACAGGCTAAGAACGAGAATTGTCATCTCTGTTCCCCGCCAGCCTTCCAGCCTTCCTTGGCCCATAGTCAGTGAAGAGTGCAGGGACAACATCCTAACCCAGGCCAGTCAGGGACTTGGTCATTTGACCCACTTAGAAATCCACAGGGTTCTTAGCAGTGTACTTGTGATGAGTGGCAAAGCTTATACTAACTTTTTTAATAGCGAGGACTCGAATATTAAGAAAGAAAAATGTCTAAAGTAACTTTTATGATTCTGGTGGATGCCCAGGTGAACATGGTTAAAAACTGAATGCTTCTTCATAAATAGTAAGGGGCTATTGACTTCAAGGGTAAAATATATATATGTTTTCTTCAGAATTAATTAGTTTTTCCATAATCACTTTTACCTGTCATTCAGTGGTTCTCTAGCTTGGCTGTATATATAAAAAATGAGAGGCTTCTAAACCACACCCATGTACCTGGGCCCCCCACGCAAGTGTAAGTGATTTTGGTTGGTGTTAAAGCCACAGCATGCTCAGGGGATGCAAATGTGCCACTGCCACTAACCATTGTGTTATAGAAACCCATAGTCACACTGGTGGTAATATTTACTCTATATGTAATTAAAGCATCTATAATAAGCATGACTCAATTCTAGGTGCTAGGTGACTAGCAATAAGAAAAACAAACATTTCTGTTCTGTGGAGTTTGTTTTAGACGTGATAGATGGTGGTGAGGACAGAGAAGTATCAAGTGAAGAAGGAGCTAGGAAGATGCTGGGCAGTTATGGTGCTTGTAATAAAGTGATTGTGAATGTCACAAAAAAGGACATTTGAGCAAAGATCAATGGAGGGGTCAGATCTTGTGACTCTGGAGAAACAGCATTTCATTTGGTAAGGGACAGAATCATGTTTGCAATGTTTAAGAAATCCCAAGAGGGCCAGAATGGCTGGAAGTAAGTTGAGTATAATAGTATTATAGATGAGATCCAAAGATCAACAGCTTCAAACTGAGAGCAAAGGTTTTATTTCTAGGAATCCTTCCCCTAAATATTAAGATAACAGTTCCTCAGGAAATGTGGCATCTTGAGGTAACATGGGGAGAATTAATCTGAAGGGAGCTTATGAAAGATAGGGAAACATGTGTAACCTTTTGTGATTATAACCTCTTGTGAACTGGGCTTGACATGCTGTCTAACTTTCTCCCTTGAAGTCAGTATTCAATGTGAAATCAAGTCATACCTGTGGCCTCCACTGAGTCCCTAGTGCGAATACTTGGTCTCTCCTACATGTGGGCAAAAGGGTGAAAGCCAGTTATTTATAAAATCATGATCCAACGTTCAAGTTGAAAGTATCCCCAAACATTTTTGCAGCCATCTTTATTCTAACTGGCAGATATCTCCTAGATTTCTGATGTTAATTTCATTTTTGATGCTATACTTTGTTTCTGTTCAATAAATAGAGGAGCAATAAAATTAAACATTTTTGGTTAATTTGCAGAGTGGGTGATTTCCATAGCTTTTCCTACATTCATTATTCTCAAAAACACCTATCAAAATTTGGATACATAGACAATTAAAATATATCATTTTGTGTATTGGTTCATATTTCTAATCTGTGTTTCAAATCCCCTACATATTGAACCAGGCTGACATAATCCATGTTAGATTATTAATTTCTTCTAATCAATAAGTGAGACTATACTTGTCTAAATCTCTCTGTAACAACATTAGTGAGCATAGTTTTTACGAAGTTATCTCTCTGTATACAGAAAATCACGTCATTCCCTCAGCTCAGTAGACCACAGAGCCTTCCACAAATAGCTCTGAGCCCCAAGGCCAGTTTGCCTATTGGTTAGTGCAAATAAGCATAGCAAATGTTTCTGCTTTGCCTCAGTAACCACAATCTCATTTGGAACAGAGTTATGTATCATGGCATTGCTAGTCAGAACCCTTCGAGCAAGACAGAATTTGTATGCAGTTATAGAATGTTCAAATTGGTTTGTCTTTAAATAGAGAGAGGTTAGGGTTTGTTGATCAAATCAATTAGAATGGTTTTCCCAGTTCACTCAGAATGAGAATTTACTTTTCCAATGCATTGGAGAATAACAGGGACGCCAGACAAAAGGATGGAAGAGTTTTGATACGCATATCTGGAAATCAACCTGAGGTCTACTTGTGTGAAGAATATCTCCATATAGTTCTCTCTCCCTCTCTCTCTCTAACTTTCAATTGCTTTATTGAAGTATAATTTACACACAATAAAATACACATATTGTAAGAATACAGTTGGATGACTCTTGACAAAAAAAATATACCCATGTTACCAACACCCTATTTAAGATATACAATATTTTCATCACCCCAAAATGTCTTTTTACATATCATTGTTTTGAGCCAATCTAATTACTATTGCCATTGCTTAATTTTGATTCTTTTATATTCATACTTGAACATTCATGTACAAGGATGTGTGTGAACATGCATTTTTATTTATCTTGAATAAATTTCTAGGAGTAGGATTGCTGAGTCACGTACAGGCGAATGCATGTTTAAATTTTTTTTTAAGAAAATAGCAATTAAATTAGTAAAACAAGGAGGCTGTTGGATTGAGGTGGCTCTAATGTTGTGGAGTGGCAGCATAAGAACCTACGCCTATAAAATGCCTCAAAGTTATAAAACTGCAACCTAAGGACAATCAATCACACACAGCCAACAAAGTTTTAAGCTACAGCCAGTCAGTACTTTTCTTACTTGGCCTCCACCTCTTATCTGTTTCTCAGGGAGTACCTGTCAGTTCAGTGCTCCTAATTACTTTTGGTTTGTGCTGCTCGATTGGAACAGATGTGCGCTCAGATAAACCTAAATTGTTAGTTTGACTCAGTTTATCTTTTAACACTGTTTTCCACAAGAATTATATGATTTCACATGCCTACCAGAAGCACGAGAGCTCCACTTTCTCTACATCTAGACACTGCAGTATGTTGGAGCTTTTTCTCATTGTTGTTTGAATTTGCATATCTCTAATGTCTAATGATTTTGAGCATCTTTTAATACTCTTATTGACCATAGGTTCAATTGGTGTTACATAATTTATAAACTCAACAATATATGGTTACTGTTTCTGCTTTTAAATGACAATTGCATTTTTAAATTTTGAGACACAAAATTTTTGTATATACTTGTATATTTAGCATATCTGATGTTAATCATTTTTCCTATAGATCCAATTTTTAAAGATTTATTGTTTTTGACAGAGAGAGAGGCAGAGATAAAGAGAAGGGGGAGGTCCTAGCGCAGTCTCCATAGTTGTATGTTATCAGTTTTATTTTAGTTATTTATTTATTTGACATAGTTTCATTTCATACAGGTGGGTTGGGGGCCGTGCAGGGCAGGAACAGAGCGGGGCGCCTCCTGCATGGGAGGCACACCCCTATGAGCAGGGGGCAGAACTGGGGGCCTCCCGCGTGGGAAAAACCTCAGTGAGAACCAAGCTGGGGGTCACACCCCAGTCCAGCATATGGGTCTGTACAGGCCAGGGCCAGGATTCCATCCTCTGACCCCGGGGCTGCAAAGTGAGCACTAAACCCATTGAGCCATCCCAGCATCCCTTAGATCCAATTTTTTATCTGGCATAATTCTCCTCGTTGTGAGGAATGTATCCTAAAATGTTTTGTGTTACATTTATTCTGGCAAAAATATCCCAGTTTTTATGTACCTTAAATTGTCACAGTTCTTCATTTTTAGTATTTTTCTTATATTTATAATTCTGATTTGATAATTTCTGGTTTTGGTGCTTTAAACATGTTGGTTCACTGACTTCTGGTCTCCCTTGTTTCTGATGAGACATCACTTCTTATTTCTATCATTTATCTCATATTAATGTGTCTTGTCTCTTTTTATTCTAGTTTTAAGACATTTAATTATAATATTTTTGTTTCTCTTCTTTGCAATTATTCTATTTGGTATTTACTTCTTTTCTTTTTTTTTTTTTTTTGCAACTATGACTTGAGGTTCATGATCAATTTTGGAATGTTTTCAGTCATTACTTTGCCTAATATTTTTGCTGTCTCATCTTTCTTTCTGGGATGTATGTTTAACTACTAAATTCTATTACAGATCAATCATTATTTTAAATATTTTTTTCTGTGGCTTAGTTGAAGCAATGCCATTTTATTCCTCCACTTTTACTGAGAAATAATTGTCATACATCACAGTAGATGTTTAAGGTATATAGTATGATAGTTTGATGTACATGTAAGTAAATTAAATGATTACCACATGGGTTCAGCTGACATTGATTTGATTTTTTTTAAGATTTATTTTATTGTTTTTGACAGAGACAGAGTGAGACAGAGAGAAGGGGGAGGGCCCAGAGCAGTCTCCATAGTTGTA
>PVKE010048191.1:0-11669 GCA_004027555.1 Craseonycteris thonglongyai | reverse complement strand
CTTGTATCGCCGACATAATCTCACGCTTGTTAGAATATTCCTCAAACAAACAATCGGCAGCAGTCAGAAATGCTTCTTTGAACAATTCACCATCCTGGAAAGGTTTTTTCTTCTTTGCGAGCATGTGAGAAATTTTGAAAGAAGCAATGGTTGCCTTTTTAGATTTTTCCACATGTCTAGTGAAAACAGTCTGTTGAGTTAAACTTAATTTTAGTTGATTTATTTTTTTCTTTCTTATTTCAGATTTAAGTGGATAATTCATATCAAAAGTGGTATGACTTGTCTGAAAGTGACGTTCAACATTATGTTTTTCCGGCACTGCAATACTACTGCCACACAACAGGCAAATGCATTTACCTTTTAAATTAATGAAACAATATGATTCCTCCCAGTCTGTGTTAAAACTATAGGTTCGTTTTCTCTTATTTGGTCCACTCATTTTAGGACTAAAAAAATAAAAATAAAAATAGTTATAGAACTACAATATCATATCAAATTGCCACCATAATAATAGATTACCTACCTCGCTTTTAGTTCATTTAAAATCGAATATATCAAAACACCGTGATCCTAGCTAACCGTCACGACCCGATCAGTCCAGCAACCGCAATCACAATGGCAACTTGGCGGCTCCCGGTTGGGTGGAGGAGAGTTTAAAGAGCGCAGCGGCTAAACAAGATGCAACATGTACAAAGGCGAAAGCTAGGGAAAAACTTACACATACGATATCGCAAACATACCAACGAATATAATACACCTGTGTAGATACTCAAACAATATTTTAAAATTCTAACAAATGTATAAAAGTAAATTATAGTTTTACTTAGTGTTTATGAAAAACTTCTGAAGCAGTCAAATAATGGCGGGTGCACACAAATTGGGCCACAGGCGCCATGGCGCCTGCGGGCACGGGGTTGGGAATCCCTGACTTAAGATCTACTACACAATGATTGCTCATTTTAATATGAACTGATTTTTAGGTCAGGTTTTTATTATTTTTAAAAGTATGTTTGTATCATCTTCTTCTGGCCAACATAGAGTAACAGGTACCAGATTTACTTTCTTCCTTAAACAATTAAAGAACCAGATAAAATATACTAGACAACAGTTTTCAAGATATTGGATGTCAGGCAAGAAAGGAGAATACTCGCTTTGACACAGGAAACAAGTTAGAATAGCCCCACCATTGCTGTAGCTTACTGACTTGAGGGAGTTTCCAGGCTATGATGCAGGGAGACAGGCAGAGCCTGGCTGACTCACTGAGTTGAGGAAATGAAATTGAGAATCTGAAAAGACAAGGAGACTGCAGTTTACAGGGCAGAGTATTGGAGAAGAAAGAGAATTTCTAAGATATTCTGAGGGATGCCCGTGAAGACCGAGTAAGGTGCTAATCAGTACATACCTGTGAGGGTACTATCAAAGACTAGGGAAAGAATTGGCCTAAATAGTTAGAGGGAACAGTGCCTAGAGTTCATTCAGGACCAGGAATAGTACCTGCTCCACGTGTCAGACTGGAAACACTAGCAATTTATGGGACATTGAGTAGAGTACTCGGGAAGTTATTGCCTCAATAGTGCAGAATAATTAACTCTAGAATAAATGTTGCTGTGGTCCCACAAATCTTCAGAGTAAGATCTGAGACAATCAAACTGTTTCCAAGTAGCTTAGTTACCTCTCAGAATAAAGCTGAAGAATTTTTCTAGGAATTAAAAAATATCCAGCACCCAACAAGGTAAAATTAACAATGTCTGACATATAGTCATTAACTTCCAGTCATGAAAAGAAACAGAACAACATGATTATATTAGATTAAAAAAAAGACCTCAAAACA
The DNA here is from genome assembly GCA_004027555.1 of Craseonycteris thonglongyai. Lineage (NCBI taxonomy): Eukaryota > Metazoa > Chordata > Mammalia > Chiroptera > Craseonycteridae > Craseonycteris > Craseonycteris thonglongyai. The sequence goes on along the minus strand of PVKE010048191.1, from coordinate 9,838 downwards.
GTGACCTGGTTTCCAATTAAAAAAAAAACAAAAACTTGAAAAAGAAGAAACAATTAAATTTGATGTAAGCAGAAAACATCAAATTAATAAAGATCAGGGTATAAGTCAATGAAATGAAAAACAGAAAGAGAAAATAATTGAAACCCAAAGCAGGTTCTCTAAAAATTAATAAGTTTATCTCTATAGACCTATCTAAGAAAAAGAGAGAAAACACAAATTACCAATATCAGGAAAGGAAGAGCTGTCAATACTACAGACTCAATAGATATTAGAAGGATTCAAATAAAATATTGTGAACAACTGTACGCCAATATATTTGACAGCTTATACAAAGCGAGAAAATTATGTGAAAAACAAGTTACCAAAGCCCAGTCGAGAAAAATAGCCTGAATATTCTTATATGTATTAAAGGCATTGATGTTATAGTTAAAAACATTTTCACAAAGGAAACTCTAAGCCCAGATGATTTTACTTCTTTCTGCAAACATTTAATCAGGAAACAATACAAATTTTATACAAATTCAAATTTTAAGAGAAGGAGCTATTAATATTTACCAACTCATTCTGTACAACTAACATTACCTTGATACTAAAAACAAAAATGTCACAGAAAGAAAACTACAGACTGGTAGTCCTCATAAACACAAATATAAAAAGTTCTTAAATTTTAGCATATTGAGTTATGGAAATAGATTTACTGTGATAGGCCAGAAGATTCAATATTGTTGAGATGTCAATTATAACCAAGTTAACCAGTATATTAATATGGTCTCAATTAAAATTTCAACAGTCTTTTTTTTGTAAAAATAACAAGCATTTTCTAAAATTCATATAGAAATGCAAAGGAGGTAATAACTAAAACAATTTTGAAACAGAACAAAGTTGGAGTAACATTACTACCTAATTTCAAGATTTATTTAAAAATCATAGTTATCAAGACAGTGAAATATTAGTATAAAGAGAAATAAATTGACCAATAGAAACAAATGAAGATTTTTAATTTATTGTTTTACAGATTTTATTTAATGTTTTTTGACAGAGAGAGAGAGACAGAGAGAGACAGAGAGAAGGAGGAGGGCCCAGAGCAGTCTCCATAGTTGTACATCATTATCTTTCAACATAGTTTCATTCCACACAGGTGGGCAGGGGCTGCACAAGGCAGGAACTGGGCTAGGGGCTCCTGCATGGGAGGCACTCCCTCGTGAGCTGGGGGCCGAACTGAGGGCTTCACACACATGGGAAGCTCACCCAGTTCAGTATATGGGTCCTCACAGGCCAGTACTGGGACTTGATACTCGAATGCTGGGACTGCAAAGCAAGTGCTTAACCCACTGAGCCATCCTGGCCTCCCCCAAATGAAGATGTTTTTAAACGTCAAAGGCAATTTATGAATAAAAGATAGTTTTCAACAAATGGTATTTCAACCACTGGATATCCATATGTTAAAAAATTTCATACCCCATACCATATGCAGAAAACTTGTAGACCTAAATGCACTACCTAAAACTATAAAAATCATAGAGGAAAACATAAATGATCTTTCTGACCTTCACTTAGGTAAATTACATATACCAAAACACAACTCATATAAGATAAAGATGATAGGTGTAAAATTCAGCTTTCAAAAGACATCAAGGAAATGAAAAGACAAATCCCAACTTGCAAGAAATATTTGCAAATCATATATTGGATATAGGACTTTTATCTAGAATATACAAAGAATTCTCAAAACTCAATAATAAAATAAAGAACCAAATTTAAAAACTGGGTAATAAAAAATAAAAGGGTAATAATTTTGAACAGACTTTTTAATAAAGCTACTATATTGATGGTGAAATAAACTAATAAATAAGAAGGTACTCAACACCATTAATCATTAGGAAAATTAAAATTAAAATTGCAATGAGATACTACTGTATTCCCATTAGAGTTGCTAAAATTAAAAAAACTGAACATACCAAGCATATAAAGATATGGAAGAATTGGAATTCCTGCATGCTGCAGCTAGGAACATAAAATAGCACAATCACTTTAGAAAACAATTTGGCAACTTCTTTAAAAAATTACATATGTGTGTATGTGTACACACACATATATGTAAATACAAGGTCTGACAATTACGTTCACAAACTTGCCACTGTGCGCTTACATTGGTAGCATTGTACAAACTCGGTACAATGCTTGGTAAGTTTTTATAACCTTAATATATCAGTGTCTCACAGTTGTGTTCATGTTGATGCATGGTAGTGTCTTGCTGAGTGACATTCATTATTGTTGTGTGTTTTTGTGTGCTGTCCTGAGAATGTTGGAGCTTGAATTAGAGCAATGAACAAACATTCAATTTCTTGTTAAACTTAGCAAGAATGGAAGTGGAATCAGGAACACATTAGTCCATGTTGATGGGGGTAATGCCATGAACAAAACAACAGTATACAAATGGAATAAATGTTTTTTCTGAGGGGAAAGAAAGCATCACTGATGAAGAGAGGTCAGGGCGGCCAGTAAAGAGCAGAACTGATGAAAACATTGCAGTAATTCATCTAACTGTGTGTTAAAATCATTGGCTGACTGTGAGAAGCGTAGCAGACCAAGTAACCATTGATAGAGAAATAGTTAGGAAAATCTGAACTGAAATTTTTAGCATGAGAAAGGTGTGTACTAGAATTGTCCCAAAAGGAGCTCATTGATGAGCAAAAGCAAAGGAGAGTCAATGTTTGCCAAGACCTTTTGGAGAGCCAAGACAATGTTTCGGATTGTGTTATCACTGGTGATGAAATATGAGTGTGTTGATACAATCTGAAACAAAGCACCCAAGTACACAGTGGAAGTCAGCCAATTATGTACGACCAAAAGAGTTCCATCAGTCCAAATCAAGAGTCAAAACGATGTTACTAACCTTTTTTAATATCAGATGGATTGTTCATGATGAATTTGTACCAACTGTATGAACAGACAACCAAATTTACTATTTATAAGTACTGAAAAGACTGCACGAAAAAGAAAAGGACCTGAATGTTTTCCAACAATTTATGGCTCTTGCATCATGACAATGCACCAGCTCACAGGACACTGTCTGTGAGAAAATTTTTAGCCAGTAAACAAATAACTGTTTAGAAACACCCTCCATACTCACCTGATCTGGTCTCCAGTGACTTTTTTATTTACCCAGAGATAAAGGAAATATTGAAGGAAGACATTTTGATGACATTCAGGACATCAAGGGTAATATGACAACAGCTGTGATGGCCTTTCCAGAGAAAGAGTTCCAAAATTGTTTCAAAGGGTGGACTAGATGCTGACATTGGTGCATAGCTTCCCAAGGGGAGTACTTTGAAGGTGAGCATAGTGATATTCAGCAATGAGGTATGTAGCACTTCTTCTAGGATGAATTCATGAACTTAATTTTCATACCTTGTATATATGTGTACACACACATTATATATGTGTATGTATGTATATATGTGTGTATGTATGTGTGTGTGTGTGTATCAGCCATGTTCACAAATGTATAAACACAGAAACACAATCTGGTAGATCAATAAAATACTATTTTGCAATAAAAATAAACTATTGACAAACACAACAACATGGATGGATTTTAAAATAATGCTGAGTGAAAGATCTCAGACCAGAAAAAGGTACATACAGTTTATTCTGCTTATTTAAAATTCTAGAAAATATAAACTAATCTATAGTGACAGAAATCCAATAAGTGGTTGCCTGTTGGAGGGGCAGAAAGGAATTGTACTGGGCCAGAAGGAAATTTCTGGGACTGATATGTTCCTTATCTTGAATATGGTGGTGGTTTTATAAGTATATATATTTGTCAAAACTTATTAAATTGCACAGCTTACTATATATCAATTATGTCTCAATAAATCTCTTAAAAAGTGTGTTTATGTTTAAGTACACAAGGAATTCATGAATAAACTCTGGTTATCATATATATTACTTTAGAATGTTAATATCCCCCTTACCCACTTATCCAACTTCTCATTACCTATCATGGAAAAATAGATGAACATGATGAGGAAACACATAAAAATATTAATAGTACATTGTACGAAATTGCAAAAATTAGAAATAGATTTAATCCACACATTCTGACTTAAGTCCCATATGATTTTGCATTTGCAGAGTAAGTATTGCTTAGTGGTTAAGAACATTGGCCCTGAAGTTAGACTGCCTGGCTTGAATCCACATATTAGATTACTAGAAACCTGGTCACATGAGTCACTCAATCTTTCTGAACCCCTATTTCCTGATCCACAAGTAATAACAATGTCTGTCTCATAGAACGAGTAAATGAGATATGCATGGAAAGTGCTCAGCAGAGTCTGATACACAGAAAGTGCTCAGTCAGTGTTGTTATCTCTACCCTTACCTTCAGAACAGGAGTATGGTGTAGTCTCATTTACCTGGTAATCAGACTTCCAGCAGCCTCAATGTTAGGTACCTATTTGTGACCTGAAGCTCCTTTAAAACAGTGTGAGGGAGCTATTGAGTATCAGGAAAAAAGTATCAAGTCCATGCCTTTTATTCACTGATGGCCCATAACACTTTATGTAAAGCTTCAGCTAAAGCCCATTGCCTGAAAAAGTTTCTAAAATATTTAATATAGGGGAAGCTGGGATGGCTCAGTGGGTTAAGTGCTCGCTTGCAGCTCCGGGAGCCAAGGATCAAGTCCTGGTTTCAGCCCCAGCCTGTCTGGACCCATATGCTGAACTGGGGTGCAGCCCCAGTTTGCTTCTCGTTTGGGTGAACTTCCCATGTGGGAAGCCCCTGGTTCAGTCCCCAGCTTGTGGGGACATGTCTCCCATGCGGGAGGCACCCAGCCCAGTTCCCACCCTGCACAGCCCCTGCCCACCTGTGTGGAACAAAACCATGTCAAAAACCGATGACGTACAACTATGGAGACTGCTCTAGGTCCTCCCACTTCTCTCTGTCTCTGTCTCTCTGTCAAAAACAATAAAATAAATCTTTAAAAAAATACAATAAAATATTTAATATAGAGACAATATTTTAGTGCAATAAAGTAGCAGATTTTCTGAATTAGAGCATTTAAATCAGGGGTCTCCAAACAATGGCCCGCGAGGCCGTCTCATCCAGCTCGTGGAGACCTTTTTATCTGAATAAAATAATATTAAATAAATAATTAAAAACAACATCTATGTTTTGATTCTTTTTTATTTGGACCTCGAGTGTGTAGTCGGCCCCCAAACTGCTGTTTGATAGTTAATGTGGCCCGCAGGCTGAAAAGTTTGGAGACCCCTGATTTAAATAAAGAAATTTTCAAGATCATCTTCTTCCATATTTTTATGTACAGATATTGAACAAAAACAAAAAAAGAAAAGAAAAGAAAAAAGAAAAGGAGAACCAAAGTGGTAAACAACCTTCTAGGTCAGAGCTAGTTTCTATGAACCAAGACTAGACCTCTGCTTATCCTGACCCCATGTTCCAGAGGCCTTTCCATACACACTTCACATATAATTCTGTATTGAAATGTTTAAGAAGCCAAGGATCTGAGTAATGTAATTTAAATAATTCTTCATTAAAGAGATTGAAATTAACAAAAGCTATGTTCCTGCTGAGAAGCTTGCATTGTCTGGGGAACTGACTTCTCTGGAACAACTTGTTCCCTACACTGATGAATAAATAAAGCATCATTGCTCAATAGTTTGTTTACAAATGAATCTATAGAAGCATAAAATTTAAAACTGTTCTCGATTAGTTATTCTTTCATGTTTACTCAGTCAAGTATTAAATCTTCCACAATCATGAATTTCCTTTGGGAACAAATCTTCTGGTTTTGATAGTTTTCACTATTGAAAAGTTTTTATTGATATTTGATCTGTTTTGCTTTTTGTCTTTCCTTATTTTTAAACTACTTATCCTACTTGTCCTGTTTAGAACTGGGCACATTATTTCCTCCAAGTGCTTAAGCTTTTAATATATGTTATGACTCATCCAAATTATCATTTAGTCAGATTTTCCATATGCACACTTTAGTATTCTTATGGGCCTTATTGTCTTTACTAGAATAAATCTCTTTTAATGAGATACAGTGTTCCAGGCATAATATCATCATACTTGCAGGGAGAGAGACAAATTGTCCTTACGCCTTTGTTATTAAGTATAATATGTATATCCTATGCTAAAAAAAAAATAAAACAAAACAACACAAAAACCACAACAACCTTGAGTTTTTCCTTTCACATTATATATCACACGTCTGTCAATGTTGAACACTCAAATTTCTATGGCTTTCTTTCCCACTTATTAGATACCTACTATCAACTGCTTTTATTTTTCAGATTGTACTTAAACAAATAAATGTCGATGTATTTGTCAATATTCCTGTTTAGTGTCTTTTGCTACTCCTAATTTCCTCATTTGTTAATTGAAAATAATTCCTACCTTGTACAGTTTTGTGTGCATGTTGAACAGTCTAGTAAATACTTTGCACAAAAGTCCTTAATTATTAGCTTTCTCCCCTATATTATTCCCATTTTTATTTTCCACCAGTGCTCTTCCTCATCTTAAATGTTACCTAGGCTATGCCTTTATTTTCTAAGACTTGTTCTTGACTGACCCTGCAGCTCTTTCATTAGCATCTGCCCTTGATCATGTCATTATTTTCTTTTGTTTACTTCAACCCTGTTTTTCAACCTTGTGCAATTTCTCTGATCCTAACAGACTTAAATTCATTTTGTCAGTAAAATCTCAGGAGACCATATCATGTCCTTTACTAAAATTCCACTATAACATCTGTTGAATTGTACAGTTCAAGCCAAAAAGAAGCTATTAAGTTTGTTTAGCTTAATTTGTTTTTTGTGTACTTCATTTATATACTGCTAATAATTTGGCGTTCTCTTTAAAAATCAAGGGAAGTATTATTTTTAAAAATGTCTACAATCTCGTTACAGAGATAACTAACTCTCTTGACATTTTGGTATATTTTGCTCACATAGATTTTATCCAAGCTGAATGTATGAAACTATGTGTATATCTCTTTTCTTATTAAAAACAATACAGTAAACCTTAATAAGTACTATTTTGGTTTGTTTTTATCTTTCCTTGGCATTCCACAATTAAATATTTTCCATATAGTCAACAAATATTTAAGCTCCTAAATGCAGCATAAATTTAAATCATAATTCAATAGTCAATGTAAGCACATATTGTAGTTAAGTGGACTTCAAAAGAATCAGGACATCATTATAGATTTTAAACAAATATAATTTGGGGTTTTCATTTTCTAAAATTTCTGCTTTTCATTAGAGGCTGTCTTTGAAACTCATCATTACATCTTAATGATTCTCAATCCCTCCATTGCCTTTCTCTTGTTATAAATCTCCAAATGGTAATAAATAATAGAAAAATCCAAAATTAGATGACATAAGGGACAATTTTGTTTTCACTGTCTGTCCATGAACTAACTTGCACTAATTTTCTTTTCTTTTAATACCAAAGACTGTCTTCATTTTGCAGCAACAACCCAACCATATTTTAGTTTGGCTTTAATCTTCACCTCACTTCCTTACCCCCCCTCCCAATGTTTTTGTTAATGAGTTTTTATTATGCTTAGCATGATTGTTCATCATTGATAGAAAGGTTTTCCTCATACTTTTATACTTTCAGTAAATTCCAACTAGGTTGACTGAATACAGATGCTGCTTCTCTTTTATGACTCACCAAATTGGCCATGTATAAATCTGAAACATTCTTGAGGGCCTATATTTTAGCTCTGGAATGATTAGCAAGCTCAAAGAGAGATGGGTAGTTCTAATCTGCCAGAAGGGCCTATATTATTGCAAGATTTAATATGTTTCTTTTCAGGGGAAGAAGGCTCTTCCATTTTTACTCAGTTGTAGTATCTGAGACCCATTTAGATGCCCATTTAGACACTCACTGTTATGTATTTGAGTACTTCACTCATTGTTATGTATTCAGCACCTTCCTATTATACCATGTTGCACCTGCACTTCTTTTTTTTTTCAAGATTAAAAAAAATATATATATTTTATTCTTTGAGAGAAGGTGAGAGAGAGAGAGAGAAGGGAGGAGGTCCCAGAGCAGTTTCCAAAGCTGCATATTATTAGTTGTGACACAGTCTCATTTTACATAGGTGGATGTGGGGCTGTGAGGGGCAGGAATCCAACCTGGGGCAGAGCCATCCTGGCAGTTACCAGTTACACTGCAGTTTGCGTATAAGTTTGTACGGGTCAGGATCAGGAATCGAACTCTGGACCTCGCAATTGTGAGGCAAGAGCTCAACCACTGAGCTATCCCAGCATCCCCAAAACTTGCACTTCTTGATGTTCCCATTCCAGCTGGGAATGATCCTGATACCTAAATGATAGAACTGCAATTTAGTCATGCAATTTTCAGAACACTGCCTTGCATGCACTGTACATGCTCAATGAATATTAACAGCAATTATTAGTACAGAAGTTCTATGACATAGCACAGGGGAGCACTCATTTATACTGGACTATATTGATGTAAAAATATATAATCTAAATGTAATGGAAATGAAAAGAAAGAACACAGCGTCTCAAGAGTCATACCATTAGCACTGTCTGATTAAATTCTGTCTCTGTTTGGATTCTCCTTTCCTTGCATCTCAAGCCCCAGTCCAATCTCCCCAGTAAGAATGTAGGCTCCTTGAGTGTCAAGTCTGAGTCATGAACTTCTGGATGACACACAACATGATTGGGTTACGAAATAAAAAATAATGGACTTGGATTACACTTATAAGTGTGTTAGCTTGTTTCTATATAACAGTTTCATATTACTTTGAAAAATAAAAAGTTGATTGAAAGACTAACGTTATTATTGAGATAGTCCCAATATATTTTTTTTCAATCTTCAATGATTCACTGGCCACCCTCCCCCACCAGAAATTCACCAGGATTCCATATGTAAAGACTTGTTTGACCCTTTGGATTCAGTTCCAACTTTCTTTGTGAAAAGTAAAGAAAACAACAGCTACTGCTATATTGTTAAAAACCTTTAAAAGCAGGTGAGAACCCTACCCCTTTGAGAACATAGTGAATGGTCTAATCCATAAACATGAATGTTTAAACTTAGGCGATCCCAGAATGTTCTCCTAAGCTCCATGGGATCTTAGTCCAGTGAGTAGCCTCCTTGAATAAATGTGCATGGCTCAATAAATACCTGTGGGAGAAATGAACTGTTTTCGTAGTTTAAGGAGGCCATTTTCTCCTCTTGAAGTGCTACTGTTCCTATAAAAGTGGACACTAACAGAAATTTTTAGACAAATGTCTGATTTGGTGGTACTAGATAAGATGTGTTCTAATTAAAAGCTTGGTGAAGCAGTGGTTCTGTCTTTATAGAGAATGACAAGAGAAAAGGTAGCAGAGGCTGTGGGTTTGAATATAATCAATACAATTTAAGTTGCAAAGTTTAAAGCAGATCATTAAGGTGGTCAGGGTAACCTCCCTGGGGAGTTTTAGTGGGCTCAACCAAGGGTTAGAGGAAGAATGAATGGCTTTTAAAAGGATTTTTCTTTGATTCAACAAAGGTGTTTGTTTTGGAGAATAATTTGCTTTCTATTCCCTTTTTTCCTTTAATTTGCCTATTGTCAAATATTGTCTTTTTTTGTAGTTGGAATTTAGGATGCACCTTATGAGTTGAACTCTTTTATGGTCACTGCCTCTGCTATCTGGCGTGAACACAGCCTGAAGTCCCCTCCAATGTATAAATCTCCTTCCCCGTAATGTGCTTTTTCTTAGCAATCATTCATTCAAGGGATCTATTTTTCTCCTCAAAGAAGTTGGATTAGTATTTCTCTTTTATGAGAAATAGTCATCCA
>PVKE010048190.1:0-11669 GCA_004027555.1 Craseonycteris thonglongyai | reverse complement strand
CCCCCCCCCCCCCCCCCCCCCCCGGCCAAAAGAATTTTATATAGAAAAATAAAATAGTTTAAAAGGTAACTAAGCAGAGTTAAAAGAAGGCAGTACAAGGGAGAGACAATGTCTTCTGCTTCTTTGGTTTTCATTTATTTTTCACTCTTTTTTTGGAAGGGAACATAACTTGTCCAGGCATACAAACCCTATTTTTACAGCCACATTTATTCCTACTGATCAAACAATGGAATAATTCTTTCACTGTTTTCAACAGGCTGCCAAATATCATCTTCCCTCTGCCTCCCTCCAACAGTTTACCAGCACTCATAACTTTTTACTTATTTATTTATTTATTTATTGTTAAATTTAATGGGGTGACATTGATTGGTAACAGTTAGATAGTTTCCAGATGTACAACTCCACATCACATCACCCATGCATCGCATTATGTGCCCACCTCCCAGAATCAGCTCCCCTTCCATCACCATATATCTGGTGCCCACTCCTACCTTCCCCCACCCCAACTCTCCCTCCCTCCTCCTTCCCCCTCTTCAGGTAACCACCAAACCATTGAGCACTCATAACTTAATGATCTGAAAGCAAGGGGATGATGGATTTCCAAACTACATCAAATTACATAACAAAGAAGCCTAGCTCTAGTTACACTTCTTCCCATTTCTTTCTATTGGCCACACTTTCCACTAGCTGAGTATCCTCATCTTATACCATAGGTCAAGTTCCCTGCATATTCAGGGCTTTGGCTGTTCCACCTGGAAAAAGCCAACACTCTAGTTGCTGTCATTTAAAGCAAAATACTACCCAGTCTGAGTCACCAGGTTACTTTACTCTATACCCATCTCTCTCCACCTCCAAGATCCCCTCTGTACTTACATCCCAGTTCTACAAGTCAGTGTTTTCTAAATTTTTCAAGTTTATATTAGGTTTTTCTATTATATTTTTATTACTAGACAATAAGCCTTACTCCAAGACTAAGTCAGATCCTTTTCTCACATCTCCCCCCAAATCTGGGAAGGGCAGCAAATAATAATAAGAAGAACAACACGGGGAAGCTGGGATGGCTCAGAGAGTTAAACACTCGCTTTGCAGCCCCAGGGACCAAGGATCGAATCCTGACCCTGGTCCATGCAGCCCCATATGCTAAACTAGGATGCGCTTCCTGTGTGAGAACCCCCAATTTGGTTCTCACCCCAGTTCAGCCCCTGGCTCAAGGGGGCATGCCTCCCATGCGGGACACCTCAGCCCAGTTCCAGCGCTGCGTGGGCCCCATCCACCCGTATGGACTGAAACCAGGTTGAAAAACTGATGACATACAACTATGGAGACTGCTCTGGGCCCTCCCCATTCTGTCTGTCTCTGTCAAAAACAATAAAATAAATCTTTAAGAAAAGAACAACAGCCTGATGACTAACAATTAGTTAAAAATAGTCTTCTTCCAAAACACTTGACAGACCATGTGTTTGTTAAAATGTATTCCTAGAAATCATAAAGTAATTTCCATATTGGTGCAGTTCATAAAGGTTTAACAGTTATTTTTTATTTAAAGACTGAAAATATAACCAACAATACATTACAAAAGTATTAAGTAACTACTCTGACCACTATGCTCTAAATCCCAAGTATTTGTCTATATAGAGAGTCAGGGACCCAGTGTACTATTATGGATGAATTAAAATAATACCAAAATGCTACTCCGCAAAATCATAAATTTGACTTAGCACAAGCTGCTCCATGAGCTATGATAATAATTTAACAATCTGTTTTCCTTTTCAAAATAGAAATTCTTCCTAAAGAATAATCTTTTAAGTTTCTTCATTTTCTTAAAGCCTCTTTAAAACTTTGCAGGGAAATTTGAATAGAAGCTTTTTCTCACAGTAACACTCCAAGAGACAGCAAAGAACATTCAAGAGTCCTTTGCAGATGAAAGCAATGTTCTCCAATTGATATAATTTAGCAATGGGCAGGTATGGCCCTGATTCCTAGAAAATACCCATAAGGGCATTACACTGTGACTTCAATCTTCCTCTGTCTCTGGCTTATCCTATTGTAACTCTCCCCACTTCAGCATTATCAAGTAACCACATTGTAGCCCAAAAGTAGGAGTGAAATTGGTGCCTTTAAAAATTAAGAGCTGAGGAAGCCAGGATGGCTCAGCGGGTTAAGTGCTCTCTTTGATGCCCTGGGGCCCGAGGATCAAATCCCGGCCGGACCTGTGAGGACCCATATGCTGAACTGGGGTGTGCTTCCCGAATGCGGTGAGGCCTGCAGTTCAGTTCAAAAAATATAAAATAAAATAAAAATTAAGAGCTTTGTGAAAAATTAGGAAAAAATAATTTGAGAAATCATATACAAATATACTTTTTTTAAATAGAAATGCGAAGGACGGAAAAGCAATATTATAACTGAACTCAAAAGAAATATCCTTATATCAATAATTCCTGAATATCAGGATAGAAAAAGTACTCAGTGGCTTAAAAATCAAGCCATTCATGATCCAACCTTAATCCGCTCATTATTCTGTATTTGGACACAGATTTGAAAAGCTCTGTAGTAATTTGATTATTTAACAAATAATTACACAGTCTTAAAGTTTATTTAACAAATAACTGAGGAAAGTGTGAAGAAACGAAATGGAGTCACTGTAGCTAAGCCAGCAATACGAGGAATAGATGTTTATTTTACTTAAGAACTTAAACTTGTTAACTTTTCAGTTGTGCATCAAGGCCTGGAAATATATAGAAATCCTACAGACAACCCTCTGGAGAACTTACTGTTCAGGTGTCCAGATCACTGGACATCAGAATGCTACCATTTCAGCCCAACCTAGCAGCGAAGAATGCAAGGCAGATCCTTCCTAAGAATGTACTTTTAACTTTATGAACTCTCCCCTTTTCTCCTTCCTGTGGGAATAGTCTCAGTGCTAGCTGGTAGTGATCCCCAATGGGCAAATCTTCAAACCTTTGAATAAAGCTTTGTCATTTGATTCTAGTAAAGATCCATTTATGCCGAGTTGACATAACTGCATAGCAGAGATGCTGCTGAGCATCCTACAAGGCACAAGACAAGCACTCTACAATAAGGAATCTCCACGCCCAACCTCCTCCACTGAAATGAATGATCTATAGTGCCAGGCCCCATCTTCCTACCCCGTCTGATTTACCTGATGAGACAGGTTTCCTGAGGCTGCTACAGTGTGAACTCTGCCAGTGTTGTGTAAAGGCTGTTTCGCCTGAAGATGTCGCTTCCTTTTGTTCTAGCCCTATCCTTCCACGTGTCCCCACATGCCCAACCAGGCCATGATCAGACCCCATCAAGTGGCCGGAACCCCATCCCCCCGCTGTGGCTCATCTCACCCCTCCCCCCTCCTTCAGGCTCCAGTTACAACACAAAGAGAGATTTGCATGAAAATATCAAATCAATCTCCTTTTCATAGCCCGATTTTCTGGAGCTGGCCATAAAAACCTTTTAAAACGTTGCCAGAAAGGATTAAAAGGTAAAGGAAATTACTGTTATCTTACTGTTGCCAATTAAAATAATGAAGCTTCAAATGACTGAAAGATCCATTGTATAAACATACTTTTGATAGACTCTTGTTTCCACAATGATCATCATTCTTAATCATTTAACAACTTAAAATACATAGTAAAAAAAGTTTTTTGTTTTTTGGGGGGTTGGTTTATTTTTTGATGTAGACACTATCTGCTCTACCATAAAGTACGCTCTGCACATCAGGGTCTCATGAAATGGTCAACATTTCCTATCGCATTCATACATTCACTGTCTGTTAACCTTGCAAATTCATAGGTTAAAGCCTATACCCTTGCCTACTCCAACAACCGTAACAGCAAACTTAAACCTCAAAGTTGTCACATTCATTAGGGTGGCTACTGTCAAAAAATAAAATAAAAACATAAAGTGCAGCAAGGCTTAGGGTAGATGTTAGGTATGATATAGAGAAATTAGAACCCTGTGTACTGCTGGTGGGAATGTAAAATGGTGCCGTTGCTATGAGAATCGGTATGGTGGTTCCTCTAAAAATTAAAAAGAATTACACAACTATTTTTAATAAAAGTGTCCATCAACACATGGATGGACAAACAAAATGTGTTATATACATACAATGGAATATTATTCAGCCTTAAAAAGGAAAAAAATTCTAATGCATGCTACAACATGGACAAGCACTGAGGGTATTTTGCTCAGTGAAAAAAAGCCAGTCACAAAAAAGACAACTACTGTGTGATTTCCACTTAATACGAAGTATGTAGAGTAGTCAAACTTGTAGCAACAGAAAGCCAAATGGTAAGGTTGCCAGAGGTGGCGGGGGGGAGAGAAAATGGGGAATTGTTTTATAAATATAAAGTTTCAGTTTGCAAGATGATAAAGTTCTGGGCACTGGTTGCATGAATATACTTACTACTAAAATGCTCACTTAAAAATGGGTTATGTGGTAATTTATATAATATTCTCCCACAATTAAAAACAACAACATTGTTAACATTTAATGTCACTTCTAGGTATTTTCTTCTTAGAATCATTAACTCAAAATTCTCCACATATTTGCAATTCTGTTAATTATACCTCACCACTTTTTTTTACTCTCCCTGCACAATCTCAATCCAACTTCAAAAGTGGATTTAAATACCATCTATACATTGACGATTTCCAAATTTCTTCTTCCAGCCCGGATCTCTCCCTTGACTCCCACTCCAAAGTTCCAACTGACTGTCTGATACTTAACATGTCTGGAATTAAATTCTTGAGAACACCTGCCAGGCCTCTTCCACACAATATCACCCCAATTCAGGATCTTATCAGGCTAAAAACCTTAAATAACTGGTTTCCAACAGGTCAACCTTGATCCTCAGGGGATAAAATGTCTAAAGGCATCTCAGCTGTCATAAATTGTGTGTGCATGGGGGGAAGAGGGGGGAACTTCAAGAGTGTAGAGGCCAAGGATGTCATCGAACATCCTACAATGCACAAGACCAACATCCATAATCAAAACTGATCTGGCCCATAGTGTCAAAAGCACTGAGTTGGACAAATCCTGCCTGTGAATCATAGTTGTCTCTTCTCTCACGATCAGTATTTGATCTGTCAGCAAATCCTCTTAGTATCACCCACAACATAAGCCCAGAATCTGATCATTTCCAGTTTCATCCAAATCACGTTACATACATCCAGTTACATACAAATCAAGCAGGTCTCTTATCTAATGACACAACAGCCTCCTGATGGGTATCACCAGTTAGGAGGTGAGCATTCAGCTTCCTCCTCTACGGTCTGCAACACAATAGTCAGCGTAATCCTTTAAGTCTATGTCCGTTCATGTCACTCCTCTGTTAAAGACCCTTCACAGAGCAAAAGTCCAGTTCTGTACAAGTCCCCACATACCCTTCATATCCCTCCACTCTTCCCCACTCCGCTTTCTCCCACTTTCCCATTTGCTCAGTGCTTTAACCACATTGGCCTCTTGGCTCAAACACGCCAAACACTCTCCATCTCAGGGCCCAGTTGTCTGGGCGCCTTCAAAGCACTTACAACAGACATTTTCAGACTAACTGCCCTTTCTTTTGTCTGATCTCTGCGTATGTGACCATCCAACACTAAGACACACACACTCACATCCCCTTCCAATACTTACCCTGTATCTCCCTTTCTCCAGAGCACTCATATTACCACCCGATAATACATTTAGCCTCTTACTTGGTATGTCTGTCTCTGACAACTAGACGACAGAAATACATTTTGCCTATGGCTCTGTTCTCAGCTCTTGGACAAAAGATCAATAAAGTATTTGTTGAATAAGTGATTGCTATTTTTCCCCAATTATTTTAATATAGAAAATTACATAAACTTTGCTTTCTAAATAATAAAACCACACTACTCATACTGTACCACATGCTGCGCTTTGCTATAAATGCATCCAAATTCTGCAATTCATAATTTTGATCTTTCAGCATAAAATAAAAGCAGAATCTGGCTTAATATAATCATTCACATTTATATGAATTCCTAAGAAATGGAAGTAAAATCAGATAGCTTCTGGGAATAGCTAGTTTTTAATATAAGTTCCAAAAATGCGGCAATGACCGGGAAGCGAGACATTAGCTATGTCCAGCAAAGTATACAGTCACAGAAGCCCATCAAAATCAAAGGCATTTGAAGCATACATTTCACCGATTTCACCGATTTCCAGACTTCAATCGGTCACATACTACTTCCATGATTTTGGCCATATCGTATCTTTTCTACATTTTTCTTTTATAAATCGATCCACTTTTATTACTAAGCTTCCCACAAAGCAATACTTTGTTACATATGGAGTTGTTCTTTACCCAACAATTAGTAAATAGGGAACTACTAAAATTTTAAATGTTCATTCAAATAAATTCTTAATATCTAACACATTGCTGGTGGCTTCCATTTTATAGCTGGAAAAAAAAACAACAAAAACCAGAACACTCTTCATTTATTTAAAAAAAGAAAAGAAAAAGGAAATAGAAAGACAAGCAAATCCCCAGGAGCTTAGCGTTTCACTTGATGTCAACAATTAATTGGAATCAAGACTTTCCCAAATGTGTGTTCTGTTTTTATGCTGACTATAGAAAATGGATTCTATTTGCATCCCTTAAATAGGGTTCTATTATGTGTGACAAGCAGAAATTATACTGTGGGTGAAAAATACAGTGAACAGAATTAAAAGTCTCAGATCAGTGAGGATAATTTATTTTGCCACAAGAGACTTAAATAGAAACACAGTAATTACTATGTAGAGCACTTTTTTGCCACTAAGGTTGTTAGATATGGTTATACACACACACAGTACATCAGTTTTTCAAACAGCGGTGTTTCTGCCGAAAATATCTTAAAGACCCAAAGGCTTGGCAAAAAGTGTGGAAATATGGTTCAAGTAAGGTCTTTGTAGGGTAACCATATTTTCCAAGTGAAAAGGGAAAACACACAATCTTCAGGACCAATCTGTGGTTTACCACTACATTAGTAAAAAGTTAATCAAATTGTTGTAAGCTCGATGGTTACCATAAATTCTTTTGTCTAGTATAGCTGAGGGAAGAGAAGAATGTTGGTTAAATCATTCTTTTTAACTGACTCACTGTACCGTTTTTCTCTTTAGTTCTTCTTTAGTATCTCAAAGCATTTTAATTTCACAGATAAAAATCCTGCACATCCTTTGAGTTATTCTTAACTGTCTCATTCTTTTGTTACATTTTTTGAGGTGGTAGACAAATTTATTTAATCCATGAACCTGGCCAGACTCATTATTTTGAATAATTTCTCTGTAGTTTAGTTAGCACTTTATATAGGGAGGAGTGGGGAATTGAGTCTTAGGTCTTTTACACCTTGGTTTTATTTTACTCCACAGACCAATATTAAATTTAAGCAGTAACAGTGCACATCCTTGACTGGTTCCTGATTTTCATAAAGTATATGTTTCTAACATTTGGATGACTGAATATAATGTTTTCTAACACTTGCAAATTTCAGAAAATTCACTACTATAGGGTTCTGTTCAAATGACAATGTTTACTGGGAATTTCTTAAGACCATTTCCATTCTGTAATAGACAAGAGTTGGGTGGTTAATCCAAATCACAGTCATTCCCTTGTTTATGAAAAAAGCGCTGATACGCAAGAGACACATGCAACACACTGTCCTTATGGCCCTGAGTGATTGGTCATGGGTCTGTAAGTGACATTGACTGCATCAGTCAGAGCCCTTCTTAACGTTTTGGGGGGTTTTGTTTTTGTATATATTTTTTTAAGTTTATTGTGGGGAAATTTGACAGGTTCATTCCAGAAACGGTTTCTGTCAGGTATGAGGGCAATGTCACTAAGTGGAAGAACCCAACCAAGAGAATGAAGCTAACAAGCCAATGAAAAGCACAGACCAAAAAGAGGCCTCAGGGTTCATCATTCTGGCTGTTCCTGAACCCACACATGCACAATGGCCCTTCCAACAGAGAAATGAGATGCCTCAGTACCTTCCAAACTATTTCTGTTTGCCTTGCAAATGAATGTCCTGGGTGACACACAATTAAATAACAAATCCCATAGTGAAATAAGAGGTAACTTGATAAGAATTCAGTAAGACGTAGACTTTTGTTTCCAAATTATGAATTTTTATTCTAGGACAAACAACAAGCTTATGAGTAATTTGTCATTTTTAATTCATATTATAACTAAAGTAAAATATGATAAGCTATTACGCTATAATTTTACAAAAAGTTACCATTTTGGAAAAAATGGGTAAATATTACACAGGATTTCTCTGTAGATTTCCTTTAAGTTGTATACGGTATAAATTTATAATTCTCTCAAAATAAAAAAGGTTTAATTAAAGCTTTAATTGTCTTATCTTCACAGTAATTAAATTCGCAACTTCTTCAGCAGTGCATGAACATTATGACTATGATTTAGTCATAAAGACAAACCGTTTTGCTCACTGAAGAATATCTCGATTTACTTTTGAATATTTGGTTGGTCAGCTGATAGTCCCCAAACATCCATACCATTGTTACATTATTTTAAATCTCTCTTCATAACATCTTTTGCTGCTATTTTTCTAAAGATTAATTTTTACTGTTTTGACAGAGAGAGAGATATAGAGACAGAGACAGAGAAAAGGGGGAGGGCCCCAAACAGTCTCCATAGTTGTACATCATTCATTTTTCCACATAGTTTTATTCCACAGGTGGGTGCGGGGCTGCACAGGGCAGGAAATGGGCCAGGGTCTCACCCCGGTGAGAACTGAACTGGGGGCACTCCCCAGTTCAGCATATGGGTCCACACCGGCAGGGGCCGGGATTTGATCCTCGATCCCAGGGGCTGCAAAGTGAGCGCTTAACCCACTGAGCCATCCCAGCTTCCTCTATTTTTCTAGTCTACCTGACACCTACTTAGTTTTATTTTCTCTGCCCTTTAAAACTAAACTTTTGGATAATCTTTGAGGGATGGTTACACAATGACTTTACATATGTTATCTTTTATAATAGGAAAGCATCTTTATGCTTACAATAAGAATAACTCACACACAAATCAAAGCATAGTTCATAAAAATGTAGTAAAGACTAGCATGTACCCAACTGCACCAATGAAAAATTGTGGCCAACACCACAGGGTAAATGTATATTTGAAAATGAAAAGATAAAAATGGAAAGATTTCTATATGATGCACAACTTTAAGACTCCCAAGTAAAAGCTTATACGACTGGGACTAACGGCAAAGGCAGGAAGATAAGAACTAGAGCAGGAGGGAAGAGACAGGAAGCACAGGTGCTATGTCAAGAGCAAGCTATTGTTACTTCTCTGAACATTCACAGCCATGAGCAAACAAAACCTTGACACCAAAGATTCATGCCAAAGTCACAAACTAAAAAGGACATTTCCAATTCAGTTTATATCTTGACCAAAAAAAGATCAAAATAATGTAAAAATTCTTTCTTCAAGTATCCTATTTTAAATGGACTGCTTTTAAATTAGCACTATGTGGTGGAAAAGTTCCCTTTAAATCCTTCCATAGGGTCAAGGTTAATCTAAAAATAATAATAATAATAAAGGGGTCTTGGGAAACAGGAAAATATAAAGTGAGGTACCATATTAACATGTACCCATTTAAAGATCTAGACATTTGATATAGGCCCATGAAATACCTACCAGCTGTGAGAATGGCATCAATCACAAGAAAAAGAATTCATCTCCAAATGTTAAAAACATTGGTATGCCAAAATACAAACATTTTAAAATTAGTGCTGACTCAGTTCCCTCTGCTGATCGCTAGCCAGGACAACAGAACTTCCAAAAGCACACAAGCCTTAATTTTACTAAGGAAAGTGCAAGCTCCTTTCCAAGTATTCTTTTGCAAGAGCTAATAAGAAACATGACAATCGAGTCTCAGTTTTATCTCTTTTATTCCCCTTTCTTGTACTCTGGGGTAGAAGTGCTAACAAACAGCAAAATGACTAAAAGGCAATCTGCCAGGACAGGCCCACTCTCTGACCACTATATATCCTATCTACTGTGAGATACTTTTAGAATTTTGACAGACATTTCTAGTTGTTAAGAGCCCTTTTTCAGTTATAGAATCCAAGAACAAAAATTCACAAATATGAACACACTGAAGTGCTTTCTGAAATCTTAGCAACTTCCCTATTCAAGTCTTTCACAATATATTAACGAATTTCACTCAAAGTTAATCTATTCTAGGGGAAGCAGGGATGGCTCAGTGGGTTAGGTGCTCACTTTACAGTCCCAGGGATCCAGGATCGAATCCCAGCCCCGGCCCGTATGGACCCATATGCTGAACCCCAGTTCAGTTCTTACCGGGGTAAAGACCCCGGCCCAGTTCCTGCCCTGTGCAGCCCCACTCCCACCTGTGGAATGAAACTATGTGGAAAAACGAATAATGTGCAACTATGGAGACTGTTCTGGGCCCTCCCCCTTCTCTCTGTCTCTGTCTCTGTATCTCTCTGTCAAAAACAATAAAAATAAATCTTAAAAAAAAAAAAAGTTAATCTAGTAGACTTAGCCATAATGATTGAAATCTGAGAAATGGTAAATAGGAAGCTGTGATAACTCAACAACCACCTTTCCTTTTCCTGAATGTGCTACTAAATCCGATACTAAATTCTAGACAACCAAGATGGTTTTCTGAACACCTAATATATACAAGAAAAAGAAATACAAAAGAGATCAGGCCTGTCTACCACCAGGGTTTTTAAATTTTAAATTAGAAAGGGAAGAAGAGTCTAGCCCAAAGACCTGACATTGAGTCCTATACCTAGTCGTATCTATTACCTTCAGTAACTCATTTACAGTCTAAGCTCAGTTTTAAATTGACTTAAAGATCAAATAAAAATGGCATTTTGCACACATTCAAAAACATAAATAAGCACTAGGACTATTATCAATTAAAAATAAGCTCCCATAGGAGTGCAGGCATGATGACTTATTGTGTAATCTGCTCTCTCTCACTTCCACCTTCATATTCCACCAGAGAACTGGAAACAAGGGAAATCATGGAAAGTCTCTATAATTCAATAAATTTGAAACTTGGAATTTTGTACACAGAGAACATTGAGATGGTTTGTTTTTGGTTTTTTCCCCTTAATTTCAGGTAAAATCACTGTGCAAAAATAATATTGGTATGTAGGCCACCATGCCTAGTTTGTTTCTAGAAGAAGTTAAACTAAGACATACCAGAGATACCTATGTGGGTGGAACATTAACATATCGTGCTTCATTTAGCTGAGACAATAAAAGAAACTGGATCACTTCACAGATAATTGGACTTAGCGTAAAACAGCATCAAATGTCAAAAGCTCAAATTAATCAGTATCATCTTCTGATGGCACTGTGCAATGAAAACAATCTACGCAAAACATTAAATAAGGAAAAGCATCAAGGGAAAGAGGGACATTCAATTTTGTCAATGTTTAAAATATTCTCTGATTTCATGAATCCTTGATTCAAAAAAGGGCAAGGGGAAGACAAACTAGGTTTCCTGAACACTTTTGGCTCTCATGTACCAAAATTTAATGTGGGAATTGTCAATGGATTGATGAACTTTTTGTTAAAAATACGTGTCTGTTAAAATATAATAATTTGAAAATTAACCTAATTTCAACACTTTATAAAGCCTATGTTCAC